>VUJU01003264.1:0-27475 GCA_009835225.1 Aphis craccivora | reverse complement strand
ACACTTCAAAAAAAATTTCTCAAAAAAATCGAAAATTTCTGTGGTCTATAAATAACTCAAAAAAAGTCAAAATTTTTTGAAAATTTAACTGTGTATAGATAACACTGGCTTAAATATTTGGTGACAATTTCAAGAGTTTACAGTGATTAGTTTTTGAATTACAAGCATACAAAAAAATCGATTTGGTCGAAAACTTGTTTTGCGTAAAAATTCCCGTTTTTCCTTAATTTTTTTTTGGTTTTTCACGGCGCTTTTGAAAACTATTGGGAAATTAAAAAATGACCTCCCCAATGCACCAACTAGATTCATTTTGCTACAGAAAACCACCCCCATAGTTTGAAATTGAAGCATTATTTCGACACTTTCTCGTGTAAACAGACACAAAAAAAAAAAAAACACAACATTGTAAAATCAATACATTCATCGCTCCGCTGAGAATCTAATAAAAGGTGGGTATTAAATTCAGTATTTACCTTAAACTTTTTAACAATTGTATAGAATCTAGTCTCATCTAATTGATAAATATATTAAAATATTGAAAGTATCATTTTTTTTTTTTTTTTTGAGTTATAAGGTAATTCGTATAGGTACTCAAAAAAGTGCGATTACTTACAAACAGTACTACGATAGTCAATAGATACGAGTTACGATTATACAATTATTACTAGAACAATATAATGAAAAAAATCAAGATAGGTACGTGAAACCATTACTACATGGTGATATTGGTAACGTTATAATTTGGTCGACAACGCGTAGTAAAAGGAAACAATAACATAAGATAGAATACCCGATATATGATGCTTATAACACAGACTATATTATGAAAATTGCATTATAGTCTGTGCTTATAATATCACGTTATTACATTTATATAGCGTATACAACGTTTGAATGATACCTGTGACATATATATCAGTGGCCTATTTAGGATTTTGTCTAAGAGGGATATACGTTGGAAAACATAATTTCCTCAACGGTGGGGGAGTACACTTACCCACTTACCAACATTATTAAATTTAATAGTAAAAAAAAGACCAAGGGGGGATCTATCCCGTATATACACCACTGATATACATTGTAGTGTTACTATTGACAAATTTACAATTCGAGACATAAAAGTATATGTATTATTTAAATTGTATATTGTATAATCTATTTTATTTTCATTTGTCATTTAGGTGGTTTGCGATATCGTTTTAATAGATACTTGATCGTTTATATATAATAGGTTCAAGTTCATCGTATAGAATAGCGGTTAACTTTTTAATTATAGTAATATTTTTTTACCTTCAAAATGTTATTAATATTTGTTGTGCGGTTTTTATTACATAACTGTCAGGTAGCCGGTAGTTGTATTTACGTATATCTGACATCTATATTATGCAAGTATAATTATTGAAGAGCAGGCAGATTTTGTATTTTAAAATGAACTTTCATATCAATATAATAAAAATCATGTGAAATTAAAAATTAAGCTAAAAATATTTTTTAAACGTTTGTGTTTATTAATACAATTTATATATTTTTTAAATATTTACATGGCTATCTATATTATAACGATTTTTCATATTATTGAACCTTTTGATTACAGAGTTATTTGCCTATATGCAATATTATTGATGTATATTATAATTTGTAAATAACAAACTTTTTAAAATTAAAACAAAAAATAAAAAGTCTTTAGTTTGGTTATTATGTAGTCCATAACTACATTTATTATGGAATTAAAAAAATTCGCAAAATTAAAAACTATATTATTTAACTATTATTAATTAATGTGATAAATAGTATATAGAAGTATCAAACATACAATACAATACAAACACGTATTTTAATTCAAAGTTACATACAAAATTGATATAATTTAATGGGCCATTCTCAAACCACTAAATGATTCATGTTTAAGGGATTATTACAGTCCCTTAAATAGGTAATAGTATTATCTCACTACTAGTTCATTAAATGTATAGTGATTAATGATTATTATTAGTGCAACCTGACATATTACATATTCAATTCTTCTTCTTTGTAGCAAAAACGAAATTATACCGTATTCAATCGCCATACGATAATATCATCATACTTGCCTATAATTATATACTAATATTAAGATTAAAAAAAAATATATGTTTAAAAACCAAAAAAAGTTTTTGTGATCTATTTTTTTCTTTTACTCTCTTGATCATTGTAATAATTGAAGTGCGTTACTTACAGTAGTTATGTAGAAGCAGATGTTGACGCTGGGTGTCATTGAATGGATGGGAACTATTGATAACATTTATTATTTAGGACAGATCAATTATATGAACCTTGTGATATTGTGTATTTATGTCTTGTGTAGTAAACTTAAAAACTTACACTTGACAGTGTGTGTAAAACATTAAGAATAGTGTTAATATTGAAATAATTAATAATTATTGTACAATTTAAACACAACAATTAATATAAAAGACTGGGGGTTATAATAAATAATAATGTCATATGTTATGACATTTTTATATGAGTATATGACATCAAAATTTACTAGATATTATTTTTTAAATTGTATATAATTTTATATTATATGATTGATGTAGATCCTTAATATTTTAAACACAATCAAATCATACTACCTACGTATTATGAAAAACAGAAAATTGGTATAATGTTAAAACCAAATTATAATATATTTCAGTAGGCGCTTACCTATACCTAATCATTTACAAAGCAACTACTATCAATAATCAACTACAATTTATTGTTATTTTATAGGTATTCATCGATCTCACATACAATAATAATAATTTGAAATTGTTATTGATGCAGGTTCTTTTTTAAACATTTCATGCACACCAAAATAAGTGATCGCTATTTTAATCGTTCTCTTCCATTTTGTGAAACACCTGGCAGTATATAATATATATATACGTGTAATGTTTACGGAACGTCCTTCCGTCCTCAATTTGACCGTTTATTTTCAACTTACCAAAATTCAAGTACGCGCATGAGGTATGTAATATTTTTTTTATACATGCATGATACATTATAACTACGATCCACCGGATTTTGTACATAATATGTTACAACAATAATATTAGATGGACAGTAGTTAGAACAGCCGCCGTGAATTCAATTATTTTATTGTTTATAATATTACACTGAAATTAGAACCTATAGATACGGTAATTATTGTAGTAGTCTATACCTATGTACTATAGGTATAGTAAATAACATATTAGGTATAAACCATACAGCTACAATATATATGTATATTAAATATACATATATAATATATAAATAGCGTTACAATATACAGAAAAGTACGTGTAAACCATCATTAAAGTAATATTAAAGTTAATATATATACCTACGTCCTACATATCAGTGGCGTATTTACGGGTGGTGATGAGGGAGATATATTATCATTTATCTCTTCTTAATAAATAAATAATTAATTATTTAATATTATGTTATATATTATAATTATAAGGTGTATGTACTTATCTATACTATGTTCAGATATAATATTGTATATAGTAGGTATATTATAAATATGCTGTTATAATAAATTGATAATAATATCTTTATGTATTAAATTTCGAGTGGAGGGAGAAAGACTATTTTAGTCATACCTCTCTCTCAAAAAAGTCCTAAATACGCCACTGCTATAATATAGATATATTGTATGCTTTACTTTGACAAACATTTTCTTTGTATAATTTATTTTTGACCTTGATTTTAATGTATATAATATGTATTATTATGTATGTTATATTTTAGATTAATATTAATAATTAGGAAAATACATATGTGTGGTAACAATAATATAATATCATGTCGTGTTTGCACTAGTGTGTGCAAATCCTGCTATTAAATTGTATACATGTACCTATATTAATTTATACTGCCATTATAAATAGATATAATGGTTTCCTTTACCAATACGCTAATACATCATTATGTGGCCAGGAACAAGATAGGCATTGTAAATATTAATATAGTTGGTAGTATGTATCAATACCACTTAATACTTTTAATACCTACCTGGTATATACTACAATTTACATTTCCCCATATTATTCATATTTGGATAAAGTTATTGCATACACATGAATGGACATTTACATAGATTGTAATGGCACTGTATAACAATTAATTTAATTATTTATTTCATAAAAAACCATGAAATGCGCATAGAAAATAGAAATTGTATTGGACAAACATTAATATACCTATATAGTATATATATGTTACGGGCAAAGTAGGAAATTCGGGCATTGTATAACAATGCCCGGGCACTGTGCACAATGCCCGAACATTTTGGACAATGTAAGAATGAAACTTTTAATACTCAAATTGTTCATACATTGACCGGTCATTGTACTAGATTGCCTGGGCAATCTACCCTGCCCAGATTCAAGTGGGCAAAGTGAATTAAATACAATGCACTGCACACATTTATATCAAATTGCATTTATAATTTATACTTAACAATGTCACTACAAAACTATACTTAGGTATAATAATATCTAATTATGTCTAAAAATCTTCTAATTTAGGTGACCTAGCTTACAATAAGGTGTGCTTGCAATACATTGTGTAACACCAACTGGTGTAAATGTAAAAAATCTAGTAGTATATACTATATAGGTTATAGGTACATTATATAACATATATTTACCTACTCGATATCAATATTAAGATTAAGCATAGTGAAATAACAGCTAGAATCTAGCTGCTAGATAGTCGATATAATAAATATTTTACATTAACAATATTATAGTTTTAGTTTTGAAACTCGTATAAATTGTACCAACATTGAACAGAGTTCAACAGATATTGAATAATTTAACACTTCTAAAAAATATGTTTATGTAGGTACTCTTTAACTTAATGTCATAGATTTATTTAGTTTTTAGAGTAAAAAAGGTCATGAAAAAAATATCTTAAATCGAACAATAGATTACATGGATGAATCATTAGATTATAAATACCTAAATAAATTAAATTACTGATTTTAAAAAGTCAAATTTTATATAACATTCATTTTTAAATCGTACCGTGATAATTTATATTAGTTTAATGCAATTATTATGCAATAAATACAATTTTTAAGAAATAAACTACTTACAAACGTATACAACTACTGACGCTAAGAATCTATTATCTAAGTATTTATCCACTTACTACAATGTAAACGATAATTTTTTTTTTAACAACATATAACACATTAAAAAAATCAATTTTAAAATATTTTATTGTTCAAAAATTTTTGGTAAATTTAAAAAAAATCTTCATTACTACGATATTGGTGATATTGCTATCTGATTGTGTTTATGAAAAAATAATGGGAATTCATATTAAATACCTAAGAATTCAAAATATATTTTTATGCAAAATTATTAATTTGAAAATACCTGTTATATAAAATTAAATTACCTGTCCAATGAGTGATGTATCATTTTATAATAATTAGGTACATTAACTTTACCTGCTTATATAATTATATCTGCAGTTGTTTACTAGTTTACTAAATTGTATTAATGACAATTTAAATCTAATAAAACTGATTTAATAAAATAAACTTCACACACTACATTTGTAGTAATTAATGGATTTATTTATTTTAATGGAGAAATTATCAAGGAAAATTTATTTTTAATTAATTAGATTAGTAATAACTAATAAATATTAAAGACATAATAATACAACTACTAATTTAAAAAAAATGTAAATACTTCATCGTTTGCTTATAAAAATTACATATACAGTGGGACCTCAAAAAGTCGAATTTTCGATAACTCAAATTTTTTTTTCATCCCCAACCGATTCGAGTTATCGAGGTTCCACTGTATTTTATTATATGTATAATAGAATCATACATGAAAAAAAAAATAAGGTTAAGTAGGTATTATGTTTTATATACTTATAATATTATATTATATGTAGGTAGAAACGTTGATTTTTTATTTATCCCTTAAACGAATTAAATAAATTACAATTTTAAAATTATAAATTTTTACTTTGGTATACTAGGTGATTTTTTTTATCGTTGAACACTTTGTATACACTTAGTATACACTTAGTATACAAAGTGTTCAACGATAAAAAAAATCACCTAGTATACCAAAGTAAAAATTTATAATTTTAAAATTGTAATTTATTTAACTCGTTTAAGGGATAAATAAAAAATCAACGTTTCTACCTACATATAATATAATATTATAAGTATGCCTATTTATATAGACTTGTAGTGTAATACATATTTTTGATATACATATATCAATATTTAGTTATTTAATTGTTTTCATTTCATTTAGGTATATTAATAACAAATTTACGATGTATACAATATTATAATATAATATAGGCAATATAGCTACACCGTATACATACTACATACCTATACACTATACGAGTATAAGCAGGGCCAAACGAGCTGTGGTCTTGGTAATTTACAAAATGTCTAATTCCATATTCAATTTTAGTAATTTATTTTAGACTTACTTAGTCTTAGTGTATATATATCACGAACAAATCTTAGTTTACATTTTATCATTATAACAGTGTACATGTTATACATCCCTTTCCTGACTAACGGGACTTTTGAGTCCCGGTGAAAAAAATAATCATATTAAATCATAAGAAATATATTTCGACCCGGTAACGACTGACGGGACTTTGTAGTCCCATACAGAATCTGTATGTACATAAAATATCATGGAAAAAATATCATGAATTTTTCATTGATAATATCAACGTTTTGTTATCACGTTTTTGTGTTTTGTGATATCGTGTTTTTGCCTTTTTGGTAGCTCGTAATAATTGGTAAGATTTTTTAATTTAAGGCTTAAGCATGCAAATTTTATTGTATTATGATTATATATGTTGTTTATTATGTAATAAAGCAATTCATAGTACTATAGTTACCTTTAGTTGATTATATTTTATGATTGAATTGGCCGGACCTAAAAGTCCCGTCAGTCAGAAACGATTTTGCCTGTATTTGTATATTGTTTCTGAATGACGATTGAAGATTGAAGTTTGCAGTTCAAAGGAGATTGAGTCGAGGCCTCATTCAAAGTGCTCACATTGCAACATATTTTTGTGTTGCAATGAAAAAAAAATTGTTTCACTGAATATCATGAAATATAATTGATGCTCTCAATATTAATAATCTCAATAAAAATTGTTAATTTTCATGTTTTAATATTTTTCATTAATTATCTAAAAAAAGTCCTAAATTATGTCCTTATTTTTTACTATGCATATGTGTAAAAAAAAAAATGTGCTAGATGACTGACGGAACTTTGAGTCCAGACTGTAGACGACCGACGGGACCTGGAAGTCCCAGGATCAAAAAAGGATGAAGGATCAAAAAATAAAATATAACAAAACTATGATGTTACTTAAAAATTGTATAAAAATTGATTTATGAAAAAAAAATAACATTTTAATGTATTTCAAGCTTTGGTCAGGAAAGGAATATAGTAAGTTATTGTATTCAATTTTGATTCATGTTAAATAACTGCATCGTCTGTATCGTACAACATATTTAAAAAGATAAATAATACAATAAGTGCCTATAATATAGGCCCTATATACCTAATAATTCTAAAAACACAGTAAAAAAAGATACAATTATATTAATTATTATTTAATTTATATTGATATTTTTATTTGTATTTATTGTACCTTCATAAAAATTATACTATAAATTAAATTGTACTTTGCTAACCAAAATCTAAGTTGGTATTCAATAATACTATCAGTATACTATTATAGGTACCATATGGCATATAATATACTTATATTTAGATTCTCAAATGTTTTATTACACCAATTTTAGATTATTATGAGATTATTGATAGATTATCAGAACTAATTATTTAAAAATACTTTTGAGTATTAAAAAAGTATCTATTCCCAAGCACTCATCATAACGCGATTTGTTTTAATCAAAAAAGTATTAACCTAATCATTTAATATAGCTAATAATAAATTCAAGTACCTAAATACAATCTGCATAACACATTAAATCAAAAGAAGTTAAATGCATTAACTCAGCGTGGGTTATGGTTTTATAGTTGAATTAAATTTAATTCGAATAATAATAAACCTTTCAGCAACAATATCTTCGACCTTAATATATTATTTTTATACATTTACCATTTAGTGACACTATATTAGTTCATTAGCAGAAATAGTAAATATCGAAATGTTAAAGAAATAAAATTAAGCATTGATGGTCATCGCCAATTGAAACACCTACATTTTCAATTAAACTCATAAAGGAGCATAGAAATCTTTAAAAATCTTTAAAATGTTGTGATAAAATGCGTTGTATTGTGCAAATTTTATTGTACCATATTGCCAGAATTGTATTCAAATAGAGAAACAATGTTATTCCCTTTTCATTTATACTAAGTATAGGTATTAATGAAGATTGGAAAAAAATATTTAATACTAAAAATGATATAGGTAGTAAACAAATTACAAGTATTATAAACATTATATGAAAATGATCTAAACTAACACATACCTAATTATTGTGTTGAAAACTAATTAAAATGTTTAGTTGTACAGAAAATAACATTATTTAAAAATTATAAAATGCCTCGATTGGTTTAACAAGTAAATGTTTTTTTTTTTTTTTTTGTGAATTGTGTATTTATAGTAAAAATATACTATGACTTTAAATTTTAATATTTTTTTCTGGTACGAAAGTTACTCTAGTTACTTCTTTTGGGACAAAATTAAAATTTCCCTAATACTTTTTTAAATAATCAAAATAACAAATTACGAAAAAATATAATTTTCAATTTCTAATTAAAAATAGTTTTCAACAAAATCAATTCTTTTATTTGCTGTAATTCAAAAACAAATAATCATAGCTTGTTATACTATAAATTTTCCGAAAATGTTTATATTAACATTTATTATATATATTAAACACATTGTATATATGTATATATGTATATATATATATATATACATATATAATTATAGCTATACAAATTTTCAACTTATTATCGTGAGACTAAATATTATCCTTAGTATATAAAGCTTAACAATTCTTAAAAAAGTACTCGTTGTAATTTTGATTTAAATGCTCAAAATTTGATTCTTATTTGAAAACTGTTTACCAGTACAGCAGGCCTCTCTTTAAACTGTAAAAAATTCTAAGTACTTGAAAATATCGTTCTTGTATATACGATTAAGGTAATTACATAAGAAAGTCTGAAATTGGAATTTAAATAAATTCATTATTAGAGGATTAAATGGAGTTGAACATGTTTGTTTAATCTCACTGTATCTTTAAGTATGCGATATCGTAATAACAGTATAGCCATTATATACTTACTTTACACGTTGATATAGGTAATATCTTCTCTTAAGGTAGATTTTCGTGTTTGCTACTAAAATAACTTATTTTTCAATATTTATTTATCACTTTTCTTAGTGCTATAGATTTTAAGTTATAAGGTATTCTTTGATAAAACTAAATTAATTCAAATACATACTTACTACCTAGCATTCAAATAAAATATCTCAATAAATTGTTTTTATTATTAAAATGTATGTTTTTTGAATTTATAGATTATATTATTTTTTTAATAATTAACTAATTAAACCAACTATTAAAGTATTGTGTAATCAGGCGATCTCTTTCTTACTATGTCTTCTAAAATTTCATAATTTATTGTAAAGTTTAACGTTGTAAGTTAGTTTGTGATTCTAATGAGAAATATTAATTAACTCTATAATTAAAATAAACATTTTAAATTTATATTATAACTTATAAGTTATAACACTATAACATTCATTATTCTGACTCTATCTTAATAATAATATAATACGTTAACTAGTGTTATGTATATAAATTATAATTATTTAAAGCTTCTAAATGTCACGTTAAAAGTTAAAACAGTAATTAAATGACAAAAAAACCTTTTTATTTAACATAACAGTGATAAGATATTTATTTTTATGTATAAATCACGTGTTTTTATCGATTTATAATAATTTGTAGACACCACTAAATAGTAAAATTATTTCTACTTTTTATATAAATATTTATTATTTGTACATTTTGTGCTAGGTTTTATTATTCACAATTATGCATGACACGCGCTATATTTTATACATTATAGATTATAGTATATAATATAATATCATATAACACGTGTCACGTGGTATTTAATATGTGCTATTTTAATATCTACCGCTGTCCGCTATATTATAATACTTAAGTATCACAAATCCTTTTTATCAGATAAATAAACTTATTATTGTACATGATTTTATTGGAGGGATTTATAATTGAATACCTACACAATGGTTGATGTATATAAGTTAAAAGAAACCTAAAAGTGACCTCCTAATAAACATACTATAATTATTTTATTAGTTTCTTATAATTTAATGAATATATTCACTAGACAGTTAGTATATGTGTGCATTATTGCATTTATATAGTATATTTTTTACTTTATTAGAAACTAGTCTGTAGTATGAAGGAAAAGGGTTAATCATTTTAGAATAATAAGGATTTGTTAAGCTCATTCATTGTGAAATGACGTAGCTACTGGAAAAAGATAAATGATACCTATTGAATTCCATTACATAATTTATTCTTTTTCTTGTAATATTTTAAAAATTAGTTTAAAATATTACTATATACATAATTATAAAAATTGATACACAATAAAAATAAAGTAAGCTTTCTGAATATTTAAAACTCTATATTAAAAGAATTTAAAAAAATTAAACTACAAATGCTATTATTATAAAAAATCGTGTATGTATTGTGTCTTTAATATTTTTTAATAGGTAGTCATGAAAAAAATTATGAGAAACTTAAGTACCTAATTTTAATTTATTTAATTTTTAAGTTTTTTTTTATTTATATTTATAGAAAAAAACCTATGTATTAAAATAAATCGAAATATCAAATGCCTAAAATAATTTCGAAGTATAGAAAATGCTAATATAAGAATTCGAGTATTTATAATTATTTTTTTCTGGATTACTTACAACTAAATAAGAAAATCGTTTAATGTAAATATCTTTATTTATGCATGAATAATTTTCAATTTTGTAAAAATTTAAACCTTAGACGCTCATAAAAAATATTTGTGGAATTAAGCTGTACTTAAGTTTTTAAAAAACTTTGTATATAATTTTTAAGTCCTATGAATGAATATTTTAAAATGTTATGCATTTTTAATTATAAAAAATAAATTGTGCTTACATATATTTTTTTTATTTTTTAGTTACAGTATAAACTACTTATGAAGAATCTTGTATTAAATTATCAAGTCAGCTATAAAATTTAAATACTTACATACTATAAAATAATATGCAAGTTTCCACAATGTTGACGACTATCGTAAAAATTCTAACTTTAAACGCGTATATATATGAATATATTGTGACTATGTATTTTTAATAGTATATGAAAAATATATAAGGACATTAATGAAAAATATTTTCAATAGTTTTAACCAAGCAAAAATACTAGAAAAAAATCGAAAATTTTAAATAGCTATATAGCTATTTATAACTCAAATATAGGTCAGATATTTTAAAAATGTATTTATAATATCTATATCTATATTCTATACATTTAATATAATAAATTTAAAGAGTGTTTGTTTGAACGGGCTAATGTTTGAAACTACCAGTTGAATTTGAATATTATTTTTATATTGTACAGCCTAATTTTTGAGGAACAGCATAGACTATTTTACTAACACTACGAACTTAAAGAGCTGAGCAAAAAGAAAATTAGTCATACAGATTGCTAAGCTGAACACGAAGTAATAGCTTAGGTGGGTGATGCGATGCGGTGGGTCGGTGGCTTACAATGTCGACAATGTCAGTTAGTGATGAAATAAGTTTTAAAATGTCTTATATAAGTGGTGGTATTTTTTTATACGCAACAGAGTGTACGAGGACAGCTATAAAAGGTATTTAGGTATATACAAAGAACGTCGTGTTGTCTGCGAATGACAAGTATTAAACAACGAATTTAGCAGCGTTTGAATCACATAAGATGCGTCATTTTAATGGGCAATGAAGTACACGAGGAGAACTAGTCTTATATTATAATATCAAATAATATATTATAATATTAAATGTTAGTATAATAACATTTTAAAAAATACTGTGAATTTTTTAATTTCATCACCTTCTCTCCCAAATACCAACTAGAAACTACTGTCAAAGATAAAAATCAAAGAATGTTTTTTATTAGTAAAAGTGTTACGTACATTATTGTTACATAAAATATTCTAATTCCGTTAAGAATCTAAAATTAAACTAACTAAGTATACATATTATATTTAATACACTATACCAGCGTTTCCCAAACTGTGGTCTGAGGACCTCTAGGGGTCCGCACGTATACCGGACTGGGTCCGCGAACGTAAATTGAAAATATTATGTACTACCTATTATATTAAGACAAAAATTGTATTTTTATTAAGAGGAGTCCGTACTCATTTTTACTATCTCTATTCCCTAAAGTCTAAGGGGTCCAGCAGAGAAAAAGTTTGGGAAACGCTGCACTATGCACATTAATAATCACTAAAATGCTGATAATACTTGTGAGTATTTAAAAAGACATTTTCTCATTTAAAAGGTCTCTATGAAATAAAATAACTTTTTCAATCAAAAACTACAATTTAAATTATTATTATAATTTTATTTTATATAATCTGCTGTGTTTATAATACTTTTCCAATAGTTCATTCATTCTGTTTGAATGTATTTTATCAAACAAAATTAACGTTTCGCCAGTCCTTCTTACAAATTACCTATGACACCATTACTTAACTATTTATGAATGCAATAATAGTGTCCTAAATTTGTAAATACTTTGTCTTGTCTCAAATACTAACCAATCGATGTAACATTAAATTTCAATACATTTTTTAGCCATTTGTCATAAATTAATTATATTAAATTAAACCTGTTTAACATCATGGGCAATGGGTATTGGAAGCGATGATTTTCTATCTTTATCTAACACACATAGAATATAAGAATATTTAGACGTGTTTTCATTCCAACATACCAATTGATCTAGTAAAAAGATAAGAATTCATTCAAAAAACAGATAATATGAATTTGTTCTCAAATCTACTTGAGAAAGACATTCCTACATTTTTGATTTTATCCCATAAATCCTAAAAAAGACAAACAAAAAAAAAAAAAAATGAAATATTTCAATTTTTTGTGAAGTTAAAATCAAAAATCTGAGAAAGTTGTTCTCAAGTAAGCTTTATACAACAAATGCAAATTTATTTTTAGAACTATTATCGCTTCACTAGATCAGTCAGTACGATGGAATGATAATACATCTAAATTCCTATATTACACGAGTGTACGGCAGAGATAGAAAACCACTGATTCCAATCTCCTTATCTTATTAACATTATTTAAATTTAGAGATAAAGATAGTTTCGACGATTGAAATATAATTTAAATATTTTAAGATTAATGTCAACAAAATACCTACAATTATTTATTTTAACTATACTATGATTGAATTATGGATTGAATAGTTTATACACCAATTAGTTCTATTTATAATTTATATGCATATGTTAATTCGAAATTGTTTCCGCGAATATGCGTGCAACAATTCAAGTAAAAAAATTAACAACGCAGAACTTTTATTTTTGCAAAATAAACACATTTGAGAGAATTATTATCTTGTGCACATTTTTATATACACATATGATTCTAAACTTAGATTGTTTCACGTTTTTGTAATTAAAATTATTTTAAGAATGATCCACCGGTGTTGTACTTAAACAAACTATATAACTTTTAAAATTTTACATTTACTATAGAAACTTCTCAATTTATTCCACTTTAAGTAAATTTATCATGTGTGAAGAACATATTATATTTTTTGTATGTCTAATGTCTATGGTTAATTAAATAAACAAATTTCTAATTTTAAAACGATATTTGTACTTATATGAGGCAAGTACCTACTATAGAAGTCTGTACGGATAGACAATTTGCAGCCTGGCTTGGTCCATTAAATTTAGGTATGAACCAATTGTATCTAAAATTCTAGAACAAAGTTTTTGTTTAGGTTCAATGTACTAATTGCTAATAATAAATAAATAATATAAATGTACCTTCAGATATGAAAATATTGTTATCTGTTTATTGTTAGATCTTATTCCATCAACATAAATAAAAACAATCTACACACTAAAATAACGAATTTTTTTTATTGATCAATTGATTACAGGTTTAAGTGACTGATTATATAATATATAATATATTATATTATGAATTAATACTCGCAAAAAATTAGTTAGTGTATTCATATATTATAACATAATTATAAGTTTTCCTTATTTATTGTAAAATTGTTTGTGCGTATTGGTAAATCAACTCTAACAATATATATAACACAAATTGGTATAGGTACAAAAAAATAATTTTAAGGGCAATTATTGGTAATTTTTTTGATAGCCTGGTACAATTTTTCACAAGTAAGCCCGGCACGGCTAATAATAACTATTATAACTAATATAACTAATTTTTATTTTTAGTATTATTTATGATTTATAATTTAAGTTAAATATTTTATAAGGTATTTTTTCTGATACTTTTAATGATATTTTTGATTTAGTTCCTCTAAACCAAAAATAATAAATAATATAACAATAATGATATAAGAATCCGAAAAAATAAAAAGTAATTATTATAAATAACTTTTATCTTTTAATTTTATAATTATCTAATTTCAAAATTCAAAAGAATTATTTGTCACTATTTCATATTACTTTTTGATAATCATTCCATTCTTTTTTTTTGTTATTAAAATCAAATTATTAAACATTTATTTTATATTTCTTAAATGCATAAAGTAATTAATTATATGATAATATTTTCTATAGTTCTGAATAGATATATTTGTATGTATATTTAAATAAAATAATTTAAATACAGTACAATAATAATTTTAATAATTTTTTTTCAATAAAAGTTGAAATTTATTTATATTATCAATTATTAATCATAACATTGTATGCTCTTGAGTTTAAAAAAACTGATGTATAATCTATCTGTATGATATATCTTTATATTTTGATCAAAAATTGAACTCTATTATTGAGAACTTACCACATTCTAAGAAACTACTGTGGTTTGTTACATAATATACTATCGATTTTTGTTAGAACATTCATTGTTAAAATAGTAAGAATATATTTTAAACTGTTGGCGAATATTGGTCAATGTCATCAGTCAATTATTTACAGATTACAAGTCACAACCCAAATAGTTTAACATAACAAACAGACATATTATGTCTTGTGTTATTTATAAGTCTTATATGATTGATAAATAATTATTACATGGAGCCCGAGTTGTCAAAATAAAAGAAAAACAACACTACCTACCTAAAATATACGAGTATAAATAAAAAAAAAATATATTTTATGATTTACTAAAAATAACAGAATTTTTACATTCATAAAAAAAGGATGATGCAAAACAACCTGTAAGAATACATAAATACTAATTTTGTACTATTTATTACTATTTAATAATATTTAGAATCATTTCGAAACACGTATCGACTTTAATTTTGTATAATTTATAATAGATAAATCTATCTTTAACATTTAAAATCATTTTACTTTCGTTATTGTTTTACAAACAAATCACAATTGGTAATGAATAAAAAATATTATAAATTTATGTCTCATATTCTGAATGTATAGTAGTATACATTATACACATATGCCATATATCACATAATATATTATATACCTACATAATTTGTCATTTTATTAATAAATATTATAGTTTTCTTTTTTTTTAATAAAATAAGAATTATTACAAATTATTTAAATAAGTGCTAACTATTTTTGTTTTAAGTTTCCAATTTATGGTCAATGGTTATAGACACTATTGGTACTTAAAGTTGTCAAACGTTAGATGTTGCGTTCGTTTAGTGGTATGTTTATTACGTCTTCTCTCAACTCGTTTACGATTAGTAACATTGATAGGTACATTGGTAAAAAATACTATATAACTACATAATAACTAAATATCAATAGTCTACATTGCTACTGTGACTAATTATTAAATTAAACTTACATACTACTATACTAATTATTCACACCTGTCGAATGTCGACTGTCTCCTAGTTATACATACCAATGTTAATATTTTAACTTACATGAGCCAAAATTTTAATAAAATACATTTTTTTGAACATGATTTTAAAATGTATGGATTTAAAAATATGTCTATTAATTATTACTACATTTGAATCAAGATTAATGTAGTATATTATTATTTTTACCTTTGAATAATTAATTTAAGAGGTCCAATGTAATTTTGTCGAGAGTTTGTATATCATTGTGACCATCACAGTAGTAAATTGAAATCCGATAATTACCATGGTTGTAGAAAGTCTACGTTACCTTAAATTTAAATGGCTATAGCTGTATAGAGTACACGATCCTTCTGAAAAAATTACCCTTTATGCTATTTACAGAATTAAATTATTTGCGGAGTCGCCTGAAACGCTTGAGAGTCCTTGTATCATCAAATACTTACTAGAACTTCAGGGTTGTTGTTCAATGTTACCCATTTCACTGTCATCGAAGTAAAAATATATTTATATATATATATACATACACCAAATAGCAATGCATTTATACAATTCATTCATTTTTGTAAATAAATTATTAATAAATATTACTTTTTAAATTTTTAAATAAAAAGTATTAACAATATTTTTTGTAAGAAAGATAAATAATTTTTTGTATATGTAAATGTAACTTTGTTTTATCATATTAAATTTAGTTATTAAAAATAATTTAGGAGTGAAACCCACACACAAGTGAAAATTCTCTTCTTAGAGAAGAGGGTACAAGTACTACACACTGCACTCTACCACTCCTAAGCGAAAAGACTTCAATAAAGACCCTGTTGGTCGTTTCAATATAACAAATTTGAAAAATAAAATTAAATAGGAAGTTACATAGACATATTATTTGAGCATGAGAAATGTATTTTATCAATTTAAATTATCACAATTCTTTAAAATAAAATCTCATAAAATACTGGCCTGAGATTTACAACTTTACAAGTAGAATGTAGTTAACTTAAATTTTAAGTTAAGCATTACAAAATATATTTATTATTTATAAATATATATATTATTTTATTTATAAATAGATTAAAGATTTATAATATTACTCATTATACCTAGTCGTCCTAGTCTCCTGTAGAAATAATAATTATATTAGGTATCTCGAGGTCTTATTATTCTTACCTACATTGATACAATATCGATTAATTTAGATGTTTTTTTACCATGATTAATTTCAAATCTTAAATAGATATTGTTAAATTGTCATATATTTATACACCTATTACACCTACATAAACATAGGTAAGGGTTATTTCCGAGTTTCAGTCTATCCCAAAATTCTAATATTTAAGATGCACATCTAAACATTATAGTTTTTTAACTATGTAGGTACACTAGTTAATACTTTATTTAGGTGTAGACTATAGTGACAACTAATAAAAATGCAATCCAATGACTAAACAGATTATGATTTGTGTATACAGTATATGATGTACTGGTTATATATAGAAGATAGAATCATAGAACTACAATCATAACCACGTTACCTATTTGTTATTACTAACATATATCATCAATAGTTAACATCCTAACTATTCGTTTATTATCGATTATATACTATCGATAAAGTATAAACCTCATTAAATTTAAGTAAATATCTTTTTAATTTTTGTATGTGTATAGTACAGAATACAATTGAGTATCAACTATAAGCATTCATTATACGGCACTCGAAGATAGCTAATCAGCTCTCTAAATAATAATGAAAATTAATCATTAAAAGTGTATGTAAGTATATTGTTTAGAAGTTAGGTTAGGTTAAATGTTATAAAATAGATAATTGATATGGACGTTTAGGCACCTAGTACAAACTGTGATGATGTTTTTGTTAAGTATAATTCACACACATGGATAAAATACCGATATCAATAATAATAATTATAAAATTCCATAAAAATGTATTATTTTAATTTTATCATAATATTATGAAGTTAATATGAAATAATAAATTATCAATAAGAAAATTCTAATTCACTATCATAAAAAAATCTGATAAATCGTACATAAACGTAATTTGTATAAAATGTTAAAATTCTAAATCATATTTGTTTTAAGATGTTTATACTCATCATTAAAACTTTAAAAACATGCAAATCAATACGATAATTTAAAACCCCTAGTGTGTCAGAGAATTGGAGTAGGTCACAGCATGCGACTTAAAAACTGCAAGGACAGTATAGCTATCGGCTTTCAAAGATACACAACGAAACAATGTATTTATTAAATATATTATATATAATACACACATAATTATAAATATTATACAAGGTGATCTATTTGAGTGTGTAAAGTACTTATACTCTTAATATTTTACTTAACTTTATTAAAAATATTTTATTTGTAAAATTTGTCATTTGGTATTGCAAAAAAAAAAAAACAATTTGGAAAAAAAATTCTTTAATTCTTTATTATTATAATAGGTATTATCATAAAAATATATGTTAAACATAAATTTATATATATTTATAAATTATAACTTTTGAGTTATGACTAGGTATTTTAAATGACATCATATATTTTTAATATCATATCCCGAAACAGAACATGCCCTATACTCATCTAAATATTAAATACTGATAACTATATTTATCTACCTATTTAAATAAATTTGATTTTTATTGTTTCAAAATACTCCAAAAAACTTCTGTTAATATGAAATTAAAAAGTATAATGACACTTGTTTTATAAAAAAAATAAAAATTAAAAAAAATTGCAATAACATCTCAAAAGCAATGTGTTAAAAAAGTTAAAATTTTGAAATATTCAGTAGACTTACTACATACTACTATATACTTACTGAAGTGTGAACAAAAATAAAGAATTTTATGGTGAAAAAAAAATTTACCTCAGTTTGTGTAATGGATTCAATACAAATTTACTGTATTATTTATCATCATTAATACTTTATAATAGTCTATTGTGATTATATCTTTCGCTTGTCTCATTATATTACAGGTACAATGCAACTTAAATTTTTATTATATGTATATTATATATATAATTACATATATATTTTAAATCTATTAAATCAAAACTACTCTTTCGTTTATAATTAATAATACGGAATATTTGGTGTGTCTAACCTATTACCTATGTACTAGATGATAAAAAATATAAACAAAACTTAAAAGGAGTATTGTCTACGGAAATATAAAAATCGTTTAAACTGCATCGTTTATTGCTGAAAACTGCAGTAATTACAATACATAAATATATAATGTTATAATATTAGGAGCAATGTTTAATTCTCAGAATAATATAATATGTCAACCACCACTTGTGTTTGTATTTTTTATATGATTGAGTTGACGGCGTCATCAATGTAAACACTATTTATAATCATAACGCATAACTTTATAGATATATCATAAATTACGTCATTTTTATGTTCCAAATTACATTTTGTAATATAATCTATTTCGTAGGTAAGAATGTAAGATATTTTTTTACTTAAAAATAAACTTAAACTTTAAATTTAATATTGCAAACAAATATTACCCTTGTGTACAGTAGGTATTCAATTTAATAGTTAAAACTTGTATAGTAGAAACATATAATGATGAGTTGTAAATTAATAAACAAAAAAAAAAAATTTATCAATATATTAAAGCTAAATACTGTCACTTATATCATTTAGAATCTTCCTGGAAATAAATGTTTGTATGTAATATGTTACGCATATGAAATGTAAATTGAATACGAACATGCATATTAAATATTTTTAGCTTTTGAATGTTATTTAAACTCTGAACTATTATTTTATGGTAATAAAAGGACAATTAATACTTGTTTAAACTTTTGATTGAAGTTATCTTTTTAAAAACAATAATATTAAAGATATGATTAGTATAAAACTAACAAAACTTTATTTTTTAAACTCCTTTAAATTATGATTGTCATTTGTGATCAATATTATTAGGTAGGTACTAAGTATAAAATTCACACAGAGGCTACTTTTAAAATATTTGATAATAATTAAAAATTTATAAAAATAAAACTGATATCTAATAATAAAATAAGATTAATAATTAGTATTATTAATCAAATATTGCAGTACTGTTCCGTATTCATATAATGATGTACCTATGTTTGTATTTCAGTATTTGTATACTACGTTTTATTTAAAATGTATAAATGTACTTATAGCTTAAAATCGAATGAATAAACTATAAATTATGTTTGAAGACTGAGAGGTAAAACGATTTGTGTTTTACATTATTCTATTGCTTACCCGATGAGTGGCAAAGGCTGAGGGGGATTTTAAAAAGAGAAGGGAAATATTAAATAAAAAATATTCAACTGCAAATAAAGGAATAATTTACCTATACACTATAGAGTTTATTTTCATCCTAAATCTTACAAACTCTTGGTAAATATTAGAGACACATTTAAGTCATAATAATACGGCTCATTTTGAGCTTTGGTTTTGTATGACTCTATTAAAACTTCTTTAACTATTAAATTTTAATTATAGGTACCCTTGCAATGATGATGACATACATACAGAACAATATGGTTGACTAAGAATTTATATTGTTTAATTTGTGTTATCCTTGCTGTTATTCTAAATTTTTCAAATTTTAAATTCAAATTACAATGTAACGATGTACCGTACATACAGTACCCATTTATTTTAAATATTGATCATAGTAACGAAGAATGTACCTATCAGTGTTACAAGTATCTACTTATATTATCTATGCTATTAATTTATGTACCTGTGCAGAGACTATAACATAACTTCTGTAGCACACTAGCACGACATTTTTATAATTTAGTGTCTACTATATGTTTAATTAATTTAACATAAAATTCTATAACTATCGGTTATCGGTCACAAAGTTTTAAATTGATTCTAAATTAAAAATCTAATATTATTATGATTCATAGTTAGAAAAAACACGCTTATATTTAAATGAAACGTAAACAACTATTTGGTAATTAATTACTATCTGTAATAAATGTTCCCTCCTTCAAAATGTAGTCGTAAACGAAATAGTTTTGATTAACGGATTTCTTAGCTTAAATTTAATTCCTTCTTCAGACCTATTTATGAATGACAGAAATTAATTATATAAATTGGTTATTTAATATATTCTACTGTTTATGTAATAAATCTAAAGCTAAAAACCTTATAATAAAAATAACAAAAATAATATTACTAAATATGTAAATATGTACTAATACAATATCTATCTAAAAATCATAGACAATAATAATTGAAAAAATTTAAAACAATAAAATATACTCTAAATAGTATATATATGTATAAAATATAGATAGAATATCCTTACGATTGAATTCCAATATAAAGTTAACTAATTACAAATGTACCTCTATGACTCTATACTTATTGATTGAAACCATAACCATAAACAGTGCGCCTTAATTTAAAATAATGTTAATTCATACAATTTTTGCTCATAAACGTATAGTAGTGTCTTCGCAATATTAAATAAACAATTGAGACATAAATGCGATAAATGTTTGCTAATTAGAATAATGGTTAAATAGTGTACCTAATATCAACAGAAGAAACTGTACCTAAATAGATTTTTCGAGCTACTCACGTAAACACTATTTAGTATTGAAAATTATTTCTTAATTGTGAACATTCATCAATATGTAAGAGACTAAATCCCCAATTAGTTCTGAAAATCTGTTTATATTTATTTCGTCTTATTTAAGCTTTTTTAAGTTGTCTTTATACTAGTACGATAACTTTTATAAAATAACAAGTTATTTAACTTATAAATATTATATTATATAGGTACAAATATAATTAAAAATATATAATAATAAAATATGATATCATATAAAATTTAAAAATATTTATTTTCATATAATATTATACACATAGAAAAATGTTAATATTCCAATGTCCGTGTCATACATAATATTTATTATACATAAATCTTTTTTTACAAATAATAAGTTTATGGTCATGTTAAATGTCACTTTATATTTTTTTTTTAATTGATTTTGTATAATCTATACATCTTGCATAGTTGCATTCAAATTTACTGCGTATATTATATTATAAACGCAATTATAAACGTATATTTTATGTAATAAGCTATGTATTATATTTACGCATATAAATATGTCGATAGTGAGAACTGAGATCTATATTAGTAGAACTTCTATTTTAATCACTGTTATCTATTGCTACCTATATATATAACTATGTAAGCTATTTTTTTTATAATTTAAGCTTGGTCGATCATTCAATGATTAGTGATATCTTAATATAAGTATATTTTTTATTTTTTATTACATTATACTTACTTAGTACTTATATACTATACATTTATGCAGTACATCATAATGTGCAGTGGCATCTCGAACATATTTTTTGGAGTGATTTCCTCCAAACTAATTATGTCTGAGTGTAAAAATATGTTTGTATTTAACTATCATTGTAAAATAAGTATTACGAATGTTGATTTTAATTTAATGTGATAAACTGATAAATTAGTATTTAATACAAAAGGTATATTTACAGACTTACTCTTAGCTCATAATTAACAAAGAGTATGATGTATTGTTGCTTGTAATAAAGGAACTGATGAGAAGATAATATTATATTATTTGTATCCAGAGTAATCATTATTGAAAGTTATTACTTGTTTTAGTATAATATAACTAAATAATAAAATATAATAACCTGTTTCATTAATGTAAATTGTTATTGTAAAATAATACAAAAATATGAACAAAATGTACATAAGCGGGTTTTAATTTTATGTGTGTGTGGGTGGGTAATATTCGGTACCTACTGGGTAGTTCTAATATTTGCCCTTTGCCGGTTAAAATTTTTGCGATGCCATTGATAATAATTTGTTTTAATAATGTAATTTTACAAATTACACTGCATACATATCTGCAATATAACTTTACAAATTACACAAGATTAATAAAATACACGTACCTATTCCATGCAAATATGTTTATTCGGTATTCCTCGTTATGCATAATTCTATAGATTTGTATTATTTCATTGTAAACTGTGTAACAATTGTACTACAAAATAAATATTCGCTTCACGTAGATAAAAATTTAGTTATCCATCTCATGAATTAATAGCCTAACCTTCCTTATGTAAATTATTTCACTACATGAATTTGGGTATGTGACATATAATAAACAACACACATTAGTCACTACATATGTTTAAAGTTACCTATAAAGTTACATACTTATACATTAATATAGCTTTCTATTACAAAACAAATAATATATATTAAAAGTAAATATAAATAAAACAAATAATAACATAATATAACATTTATATTTACTTATTTAAACCACAGCATTTTTTAAGATACTGGATAGCCGCTGGGCTAACGTGATTTTCAATACTGATCTGTGTAAATATGTAAAATATAAATTTTTTCTTGACTACAAGAAACATAAAAAAATAACTACGAACAGCGTCTTTTAATTTTATTAGTTGGTACCTATATGAGTTGATGATGGAACGTAGGACGATGTCTTGGCAACGTTGGACATCACCTACAATGGATTTAGTGGCACAACGCCACAACCCTAGAGTTGTCAATGTTACAAGTCCAGATAAACTTTATATTATGATAAGTATGCCAGTTAACTTTAATTTTCTGTGGTTCACTCAAATTTAGCGAGTCAATAGATTTATCTATACATTTTTTTGTTTGTTTACTAGATGCGATGCTTCAAATTCAAAATACGAAGGTTCATCATAATTATTCATTTCTGTATATTTTAACTAATATTTTTGTAGAATAATTTTTTAAGATTACTTTTTTCTCCGTTTCTAATATCACCGGATACCTTATATTGAATAAATTTAAAAAATATCATGAAGCCAAAATATTTGTTAAAACACTATTAAGTACTGAAATATAATCGCGATGTAATAAATATATTTATAACATTTATAATTTATATAGTAAAATATAACATATATGTTTTCTAGTACTTATTTTTATTTTTAGCATCAAATATTTAAAGCAAGTGTATACTTTATCCAATATTAATATTTTAAAATATTTACATATCAATTTCTCAACTAAATAATAAGAATTTTTGTTTTATTTTCCTTTAACATCAATATCCTAAAAAAATTTGTTTTAAAAGATTGCATTAATCTAAACATTAAAATTTAAATATTACAGTACAAAAATGTAATTCTTAAGTAAGTGCGAATACCATAAAATATTAATATATTTATTTTCGACTAGTTGAAATACAGAGAATGTGTTTAACTGCGCTTTAAATTAAACAAATAGTAATAATTGGCCATAAATTAATAATGAAACGCCCTTATACTGTCAAGACTCAAGAGTTTGTAGGAACAATGAACAATACACATCAATCACTGAATTTTCATCAATCAATTAATTCATTACGAAATTAAAGCACGTTTTCATGATGAAGCCACTTTCGATTTATTTTACTACAATGTTCGTCATCAATTTTAAAAAAAAAAACCTAGTAGATATATATTGACAGCAATAAAATAAATGGACTACAGATTGATAGACGATAAAATATAATTTCATCAGTATCTAGATAATATAAAATTTTTCACTAGCAATATATTATAATATTGTTTAACAAAGATGATTTAAATAAAAATATTTTATAAAGTTAGTTAAGTTCATAATTTATAAATATATGAAGTAACTATTATTAATAAATAATTGCATTTTTATTATACTTGTTAAAATAAGACTATTATTTGTTAAAACTAAAACAATGATTAAATAATGTATAATTTTATTTTTAACACTAATATACGTAACGTTATTTAACCTAACTACAGTCGTTAATAAAAATAATAACTTTTAATTCATACATGATTTTACATACTATTATATTATATACCTACATATAATTCATTCATATTTCATATTACATTTCTTATTCTCTTAAATTTAAATTAATTGATATTATAGTAAATGAAGAACAATTAATGGGTTATTATGTTTTTCATTTTAAAATACAATACTTAATTTCTACCCAACTTCACAATTTAGGTATGTTGAAATATATTTTCTAAATTTTCTTTATGGATTTAAATAATTTAAAATTAAAACATGTTAGTACAACTAATAAGTAATAGTAGGTATATATTATTATGCTTAAATGTTAAAATATTATATTAATTACAATGTTTTATTTATAGTATCATTAGTCATTACAAATATTTAAATGTTATTCTTCCATTACTGTGGAAAGTTTTTTAAAATTAATGATGTACCTAAATGAAGATATTTTTTGCATTTTACCATTTTATTAATTATATTTTACGTGTATCAAGCTTTATAATAGGTACCGTGCTCATGGAACCGTATAAAATAATTTTATGAAGAGTATATAATACCATACTATGGAATACGTGTATTTTACAAACTCACAATTTCACATCCCTAGTCTCTATTGCTGTGAGGTTAAACTTAATAGTTATGTTTTTAGCTGATCATAAAAAAGAAGAAGAAATGTTATGAGAGATTTACAGTGGATTCGGAAGTGTCCATAAAAACCATGGATTTCAAGAAAATCTCAATTTTAAAGTGTTTAAACACTTGAGTATGTTATAGACGTACTATAAAAAAACCATTTGTATAAACAAACTTAAATGTCTGAGCATTAAAATTAAATTTCCCTTTAAAGTGAATTCTTGAAAAAAATAAAGTGTATTACAAATCCTTCAACAATTATATTGAAATACGTAAATCATATTAACACTCATTTTAATTTTTAAAAGTGCCCTTGATATAAAGGTATAATTAAAATTAATTTCAATATTAAGTTTCTATTTAATATTTATGCTACCTTTGTACCTTGCGCCGCGTTTATAGTTGCTATATAGTTGGGCGAATAGCTACTATTTTTAGTTCTTATACAAATAGGTGTGTATTATAAAATTTTGGTTTAACCAAATACTCCTTATGGAGGTATTATTATTATTTCTAATATATATTATTGTTTTATTGTTCTTGTTACGAAACCTTCGAGAAAAAATATAAATATAATTATTTATTAGCTCTCAGTCTTTTTGACTCTCGACTCGACAATTACGCATATTAGTTATTAGCATAATCAAGTGCTGCATGATAATATTATATTAAAAGAAAATTAAAAATGAGTTATATAATTATTAAACAACATTCATAATAAACAAATTAATGCATGTTATTATATATATATATTTGTGCGTTTTTAAAATTGGTATTGAGAATAGCCAAAAGATTAAACAGAATAATATGTTCGGAATTACTACCATGTAATAATATGTAATACCATTTCGTACATCTATACGCTAATTTCATATAACAATTATAGCCAGTTGCCAGTCGCTGTTAGTTTAGCACACGTGTTGTTTAGACTTTAGATAACGTGTTTACCGTTTTAATATTATATCAATTTGTTCCTAACATAATTATTTGTTTTATACTAATAACTAATATTCAATTTTGAATAAAATTGTATCTTTAGATATAAAAATCAGGTCTTGTATACGAGGTATGTGACCATAATACTTACTGCTATTCTATACGTCTTGTTTTCATGGTCATGTATATGTTTTAAGCAATTATTTCTTTAGTTTTAAACCACAACACCTTTTGTTAATACAATACAATACAGTGACTATGTATCATAATAGATTCGTATTGAATATTAAAAGTTTAAATATGATTTATGGTTTAATAAATAATAATATAGACTATACAAGGGTTAAGATTGACATTTACAATAATTCTGTAATTGATGTAATTGATTAAAATTAACAATAACAGTATATTTATTTGAACTATCAATTATCAATAAAATATTTTCCACTCAACGAGTTAGGTAAATATTATATTATTGTAATACAAAAAAACAATTTAATGTTTAAGCTATTGTTTAAAACACAGCCGTAACTAGTAGTTTAAGTATAATAACAAATATTAACAGAAATTATACTTATAATTATTTACTAATAAAATGTTTAAGTAGATTAGGAGGTATTCACAATATTTATTTTATTTACTATTATTGATATTAAATCGTGAATAACTAGACACTACGTGAGGATTTTTAATTTATACATATTTTGTGTAAGACTTGACCTACGACAATAAATTAACCAGTTTATTAAAACAATTTCCAGTACATAACGAAACACTTTCTCTTCGTTCAATACAGGTATACCTAACAAATCGTTATGTTGTTTAAACTGTAAATATGATAATCCTCATTCCTCAATCAGTTTTGTAATCTCACATTTTTTCATAAAATCAAAATAAACCTATAAACAATATA
>VUJU01003263.1:0-27479 GCA_009835225.1 Aphis craccivora | reverse complement strand
ACTTGTGAATTTTCGCGATTTTGACCATATTTTGTAAAATTTGAACTTAGAACTATTATAAAAAAAAACTGTGACTAAAGATTTTTGATTTTTTTTTAACTACAATAAGAACGACTTATGAGAAACCTTGTATTAAATTTTCAAGGTTTTTTTGGGTGTCCAACATATTTTTATCGAAACTTCCAAAAAAAAAAAAAAAATACTCGGAAAAATTTAAAATGTCAATTGTCTATAAATAACTCAAAAAAGTACACTATTATAAACATTCGGTGAATATTTCAAGTATTTACAGTGCCTCATTTTTGAGTTACAACCATATAAAAAAATCGATTATTTTGAAAACTGTTGGAAAATTCTTACTTTTGACCTCTATAATACATTAAGGATATCCACTTTGCCATCGGAAACCACTCTCGAAGTTTGAAATTTTAGGATTATTTTGACAAGTTATGCTATACGTAAAAACAAAAACACACACATCATTGTAAAATTAATACATTCATCACTTCGCTCAGAATCTAAAAGAGAGGGAGTAACGCTTTGCTGTGTAGTAAGTCACTATAATGAATATTGTATTAAATTCAAATCAAATGATATATATCGTTATACACGAAAAATGATTTGGAACGGAGATAATTTGTTAGCCTGGGATATATTTTCCAGTAGATGATGAAAAAGGTGGTTTATGTTTTAATGATCTTAATACCTCAAAATTTAAGTTCTTTTATAATTATTACAAGTAAAACTTATAGAAAATCTTGAATTAAATTTTCAACTTTTAGCTACTTATACATATGTTTTTTATAAATTTTAACTACAAAATAAATAGCCTTAAAAGAGCGAAATATTTTGAAAATTAAATCATACAAAAAAATGCCAATCTAAATAACTGGTGAAATTTTTAAGTATCTATAACTATACTTTTTGAATAATCTATACCTACTATAAAACTATAACCGCAAGTCCCGATTTTTTTCACGCATACAATCCACACCGTTGAACGTATCGTCGCCGTATTTGTTATTAAATTTGAATTTCGACGTATATGTATTATTTATTATAATATATTAAACCCACCTCAGAATGTGAATATAGAATCGACGATGAATCAATTCTTATTGTCGAAGACTCGAAGTATATAGATGAGACGTGACAACGGCTCGGTGCTTTGGAAGGTCTAGTGGAGTTTGGAGTATACATCACTACGTTCTAACTACGACTGGCGTACTTATTCTTGAGACTCGAGTAGCATCCAATAATAATAATAAGTAATAACCAATAGAAAAGTAGTATAGTAAATCGGTAGCTCTGATTGGCTGTATGATGCGAAACCCCACAGATATTGCCATAAATAAAATAAATAATAATCATTATTATTGTTATTCATTTAATGAAGTTATAACTTATAATATTATTATATAATATATTTCTAGGGTGTATGAATAATGATAGTTATTAATGTGAGAAAAAAATTGTTTTTATTATCCATAACCATAAGTATATATATGAATTTATAAACACCTTAAATTATTATTATTTTGCGTAGGTATAACTGGTATAAGGTTATAAAGTATGTACACCTTATAGCATTTTATGATCAAAATAACTTATAACTATAAGACAAAGAAACAGCCCCACAATTTTCAAACAACTATCCTCGGGGGCAGAGAACGCGGATAGCAGCTAGTAATTTATATAATACAAGCATAATTGAATATATTAAAATTTACAATTAGAATAAAAGTACGAATAATAAGATTTGGTCCAGTGTCTGGTCTGTTTATTGTCCAATATTTTTGTATTTTCGTAATATCGATCACAGATATTAAAGACAGGACTGGAATTTATTATTTCTAATTTACTCGACGTTGAAAATTTTATAAACAAAACAGAATCAAGTAAAACAATTCTAGGGAAGGATACAAGGCATCCCCAGACATTTTTCTAGAAGGGGGCAAAATTTTTTATCTAAATACATAGGTAGACCTATTTTTAGAAGCTTATTTCTCATTGGGAATTTTACCAATTGCTGTGGAAAAAATATTATTCCAATTTCCAAGGGGGGGGGCAAGTGCCCCGTCTTGCCCCCCCTTGGGAACGCTACCCCTCGGGTATTTCTGTACAAGAACCAAGTTTAGAAAGCTTAAAAATATTTATGCGTGAAGCTACATTATAATTTATAAATATGATAATAAACATGTATATTTAATACATAAAAATAGCACCTATTCACTAAATATTATTTTCATAGAAGTATAATATAATTTTGCATTGCAATAAACTTTTTATTAAATTAATATGATAAGCTAGGATGTACATTCACAATGCATATGAACTATAATATGCGTCCTAATCGACCTAAGCTGCAACAGATGCGGCTTTTTTCTTGGATCACACACACATTTACAACTATACAAATTAATTTACTCATTAAACCCAAGTTTTAAATTATTATTTATTGGGCAATATATTATTTGATATTAATATTACATTCTATCAATGAATGTTTAAATTCAATGTATGACTGTATGAGATAGGTAGGTGTTAGAAAACGAATAAGCATAATATGATACCTTGGTATCAAAACATATTCCTGATAAAAAAAATTGTGAAGTGTTCATAAAATAAAACAATAAAAAGAAATTCTACCTAAAAAAAACCTGCACATTTTTCAGTCAAAATCTGAAGAGCTAAAAGATAAACCGCGTATTATAAAATTATTAAAATCTATTAGGTGCCAAGTAATAAATGGGTAAAATTCAAGGTTCAACCAAGAAATTCTCGAAGTAATAATTGCTATTGAACTTACGTTAAATTTATAATTTATATATATTGACAAGCAGGTAAAGACTACAAACGGTACAGTGATTAAATCTATAATAACCTTTTTAAAATTTAGAAAAATACAATAAGTACTCTGTAATAATTTATATTATATTGTTGAAAAAGAAAATTTTACATTTATAAGCATTAATCACTAATCAGTTTATGATTAGTTGAAAACCAAAAACACTGAACAATGAATAAAAATTACATTATAAGTATTATCTTTTATGTTATTCTTTATTTATTATGCTCAACAGCTACTGTAATAGCATTATTGCCGTAAGCTTTTTTTTATATATAATACAAAGGTTAACTATATAAAATGTTCAAAAACACAAATTTGTATTTTATTTTTTATTTTTTTTTTTATATTTTAGTGTGTTGAAGTTAACATGTTTTTGAATAAGTTAATTATTTATTGTATGATATAAAATGTACGATGCGTCAAACAAATGGTTTTTATAATATTTAATAATATTTGTTGCAGCAGTAGATTAAGAACTCCTCTCACTCCTATAAAACACTCCACTTATAGTACCTATAGTGTATCGTGTTAATAAAATAGGTACTTAGTCAATTTTTATCTAATTAATCTACACTTCGGTATACAGGGTGTATCAGATAGAACTGACTAAAAAAAAAAAAAAAAAAAATGAAGCTAAGAAATATACTCATTTCAGGAAATTTCCAAAAATAATATTTTGAAAGAAGTTATAACACTCCAAATTAATTTATGCAAAAAAATATTGATATTTTAAAAAATTCTAAAAAATAAACTAATTGATTTAGATAAATAATTTTACCATCAACATTTTTCTTTTAATTAAACTTACAAATTGGATATTTTGAATTTTTCTAATAAAAATTTAATCAAATTTAAATTTTTTTATTTTTACTATTTTTATATCGTACGTGTAGCACAAGTGTCAACAAAAAAAAAAAATTTAAAAATATTAATAAGAACAAAAGTTATTCTAAAAGTCAGTTCTATCTGTTACACCCTGTATAGAGTTGATGATTTTACAATCAACATTAGTAGCTGACCGAAGAAATAACCTAATTCAATATCTGTACATACTTATATCATATTTGTAGAAAATGATTAAAAACATTTTAAGTAGGTACCTATAGATACAATTTTTATTAGTTTATTACATAATACCAATTGGCGATTATAACAACAATTAGGTATTATTAAATCGCAACAACAATAACCAGTGGAAACACATACCTATCTACAACTACAAATCTCAATGTTCAATAACTTTTTCCCCGTCGCGGTTAGGTACTATATCTCGTTTTACTCGAGCATTCTTCTTTTTTCCACGAATCAAATTTTATCGTTTCAATTTTTCGACTACTATTTTCACCTTCCCGTCATCATCACTAAAACAAATACACATTTATTATCAGATGTCCATAAAAAAAATACACTCATACGCTCGGGATCATTATGCCATCCTGGCATCAATTGTCTACACCGTTATATAAAATCGTAGTTTATAAAAGTAGGCGCGGCTTAGCGGCCGTGCAATTGTTAAATCGAATCGTTAGAACAATAATCAACAATAGCTGGGTAACAATACTTGAAATGAATTACTAATCAGGCGTACTAATCCGCGCATACGCACTACAATAATAGCTAAGTCGAAAGTTATGTAAAGGTTAATAGTGTGTATAATATCCGATTACACTCGACAAGCACGCCAGTTAAAATAATATATAGACGGTAATCTATACCAACGTATTTGTACGGGCCGACCTATTATGTTATATAATTAATTAGGCGCGCTAAATAATAAATGTAATATTAATGGTTTTATACATATCTAAGGTAAACAGTAGATATTGTTATTATAGGCAGTATACGGTATAAACGACAAGTATAGACGAGTGACGACAAACAACAATTATTATTGCACACGACCAAATATCGTGTTAAAAAAATGTAGATAGGTAGTATAAGTAATGACATATAGAACAATAACCATGCATGTTGTTTAATCGCTAGACTGCCGTTTATATAATGGCCTATATTGTGCTACGGATAACAATATTATTATGGTACACAGTCCTCTACTATACATGACAAGCGACCGCGATAGAGTTGACGCCCTACATGATAATCGGCTATTATGCAACCGTGGACAGCGTCACGACTGGTGCCGAACGCCGAGTTCGGCTAATCCGCTGGCTATTCGGATTGAAACAAACGTTGTAATCTGATTAATCCGCGGATTTTTTATATAATAGGTATATTTTCAATGATGATTTATAGGTACAAAAAAAATTACGCTTTCCTATTGTTTTATTAATATTATTACAATTCGAAGTACCTACTCTCATAACATAGGTAGGTGCATTTAAACAACAATTTATAATACCTACATACCTAATACCTATTGGCTATTACTAAAAATTATTTTAAACCTTTACTTGTTCAGTATTTATAGTTTCTAGTTTTCTGGTTTTCTGGTTTCGACCTTTCACCTGCTCTTGTTCAATTTGTCAAAATTAAATAATTGGTTCCAAAATCCAGATTATTAATGGATTGATTCCGAAATCTAAATTGATGGTTTGTATCTAATAATCTAAATTGAACAGATTGAATCTAAAATTAGGATTATGAACTTACGAGGACGCCACACCAAAACGAAAACGTAACTAAAACTCCAAAGAAAACGTTGTTTGTAATTCGGACAAGGGTTTGGTACAATATTACTCAGCACTCAAGGCAATACTTATACTTGTATGAGTCAAAAGTATTGGCTAAATTGGATAAAAAAAAAAAATATATGRATTTAAATGATTTAATACATAATACTCGTGAATTAAACAATACACATGGCATTAAATTAAATTATATTAATACCATATAGAAACGATGTCATAAATTATATAAATAATTTATTGACACTCGAGTTTAAAAAAATTGGTATACATTAAAAAAAAAAGCACTGTTGAATACTTTAAAAAAAACTTTATTCATATTCAATATAACAGAGCTAAGAGTGATATGATAAACATATACATTTACCATGTTATAGCCTTATAATTTATAAGTCCTAGGTATGTACACGCAATAAAATTATTGCAAAATAGAGACAACAGAATATGCAGGTCGATTATAAGTTATAAATTATAATAATGTTCTCGTAATGATATAATACCTACGAGTATAAAATTATAAATTTTTAACATTTAAGGATGGCTTTAAATTGCCTATCTACCGCGCCGTCTTAGAATGATATATTAGGTAATAAAAAGTGTATTTAAACATTATATGAACTTCTATTATACTTAATGGATTCCAAGTTGATTCCAAATACATTAATATTTATTAAGCTCAAAATATATTTATAAAAATATTAAAATATAATTAGTAAGTAACAGGCACCTACTTCATATTTGTATCTTTAAATAAAAATTATCGAGATAATATACTTTTTTTATTTTTCAAACAAGTTTTTAGTGCAATTAAATGGGTATTTTATCATTTTTACGATTAAAAAAAAACAATAAGCTTTGTTTCTGCTTAATTATACTAGCCAACATTATTGATGCCCATAAAGTAGAATATTCACATTATCAACATGAATTCATATAGGATTTTATCATAACCTAACAATAACATGCTGTTTATTCAAAACAATAATTGCTGCAGAATGAATTCAAATATATCATATGATTGAACATGACACCACAATAATTAAATATATCAAGGCCTCAGTGTTTTTACAATTTTTTTTTGATTTCGTAATTTGTTAAAAAAAATTGAACTTTACTCTTATAAAAAATGTGATTAAATATTTTCGATATTTTTAATATTTTGTAAGAATAGTTTATAAGGAATACATTTATCTTTCAGAAATAAAGTAAAATGGAATAATATAAAACTATAATAATGTATTTTTGGTAGGTTTAGAACAATATATTTATTTAGGAAATTTACTCATCAATTAAATTTTCCAATAAATATCATTTTAGAAGTTTCAAAACTATATTATGAAACAAAATAAATTGTAATATAAAATATGGGTATGATGCTGAATACAGGTAAATATATAAATAAATATGATAAATGCGTAAATAAAATAATTTGTATATACTATCTAGTATATATATTTTTTAATTTTAAGTAAAGCTTAAGTATAGAACAAACCTTTTATATAGATTAGCTCAATACCTTACATTTATGTAGGAATAGAAACTTTAGTAAAACCTAAAAGCGTTTAAAATATAAAAATACTAACAGTACTAACTATTATGTATTTCAATAATCAAAAGCAAAAATAACTCTACACAATAAAATTAGTGATATAAAACAATAAGAAAAACCACCATGATATACTATAGATCATACTTGCATTAAAAAATAGTATAGTGTAATAAATTACAAAAATATTAATATAACAAATTTAATTTTCCAAAATAAGTAAAATTAAATATTTTAATTATTAAATCAAATTTATTGCTTGGTTTATTATTTCTTTAACAAAATAAATTTAGGTTGGTATTAATAGACAATGGTCAGTAAATATTAAAGAAAAACATTTAGCTGAGTATAATAATGTATAACTTATATTTCACAAACATGGATATCCATATCACAGAAAAAGTATTTTGTACGATCTTCTCATCAAGCATATTATATCCTCCAGTAACCATTCAAATTTTACAAAAAATAATTATAATTAATAATTAATAATAATAAAAAAAAAAAAAATAATAATTTTACCATAATATAATGTTATATATTTGAATACATACATACATACATACATACATACTCAACACATTTGTATAATTCGAAACATGCACCATATTAACTGATAATATAACAAAGTCAACTATAAAAAAACATATATATTATATACGTAAAATATATAATAATTTGTTACAATAACATAATAAATAAACTAAGATTTCGAAGAAGTGTTTCATATATTTTATATAGGTGGGTTTTTATACAGGTTGATGATTTTTTTCTTCTTCGAAACCATAAAGAATAATTAAATATATTTAATTTGTAATCATATTTTATAGAATTTAACAAAAATATTAAAAATTATACTTATGATCCCTGTAATTAAAACGCTAAGCTAAACACACTGAAAATAAATAATTACATAGGTAACAAAAATTGTCTTTCATTAAAAAAAAAATTTATAAATAAATGTATAATTATGTGTATGGGTACATTTTTTCAATAAAAATGTTTGTTTTATTTATTAGTATGAATTGGATTTATAATAAAATATATTGATGTTGCATATATAAAAACGGACGGACACTTTAAAAACATACACGCAGATGACTATTGATCATAATTTATATATAAATAAATAAGAAAAAAAAAATTTATAAAAATTATAAGTTTTAATTTTTTTTTTTTTAAATATCATACTGCCATTATGGAGTTTGTAAGGCTTTAAATAATCATTACCTATCTACAGAATTCATATCATGTGAATTTTCAACTAACGGTATATCTGAAGTAGTTGATATAACTGGTACATTAGGCAAATTCTTTACACTCGATTTTGGAGAACTATCTGCCAATTTTATATCATTGGATAATTGTTCAGGGAAAGACTTATTTGATGCCAATAAATCATTATTTATTTTATCAGTTATCTCTTGATCTTCCAAATGAGAGTCTAAATAAATAATATAAATTCATAAGGTTAATTTAGGTAACATACATTCAATTGATACATATTTTATAGTTCACAATAATTATTCTTACATATCAAATTATCTGTTGACATTGTTGCATTATTAAGCAACACAGGTGGTGGAGTAATATCTTGTGTATTATGTTCGACAACATCAGGAAATAATTCATGATCGATCACTGAATCACCATTAGCCACTAAAGGCTCACCAAAACTCGAATCAAAATTAGCCCAACCAGTTTCTAATTTAGGTGTAGGTTCTGTAACATTTTCTCCCCATGGGCTTGAAGAAAAAGCACTAGAAACTAAACATTCAAAGATTAGTGTTTAAATCATAAATCTACAAACTAAATCACTAGTACCTCTAGTACCTTTTTATAACTATATAACTAAGAAATAGATTATACTTTTTTAGTAATTACTGATATAATACTAGACAACATAAAGGTATAACATTAAATAATCAAGACTTTTAATAAACCAATATATATCATTTAGTATTTACCATTTAAACTCATCTCAACAAATAATTTCCATATTCTAAGAACTAATTAATTTAACTAAACTAATTTTAAACAATACTTACTATTAATAGAATTGTTATCAACTTTCATCTCACTTGATGCTTTTGCAGTTAACTGAGACCTAAAGGTTTCCCAATCAGAGGTTTCTGGAGACCAATATCTTTAAAAAATGAATGTTTTATTATTTTTTATTTTTTATGCTTTACTTAGTATAGTAAACTTACAAATTACAATCCTTAGATACTAAATTTTCTGATTTATCATAAGTGTCATTAAAAATATTAACACCATAATCTCTTTTAGATGAACCAGAATCTTTCCAAAGTTGATTATTAAATAAGCTTAAAGCTCCAGATTGATCATCATTAGTTTCTTTGCTTTCAGGATCATCAATACTCATACTCATTTCTGATGATCTTACTGAACACATACGATTAAACATTTCGGCTTGCATTTCCATTGAATCCCTAAAAATAAAATAATAATTATTGAAAAATTAGAATAAATTAAAAAAATAAATTTACTTGTCATCGTCATCATCGTCATCATCATCTTCATCAAAGTTTATTTCAACTCTAGATACGCCAAGAAGATTGTCATTAATATTAAATTCTGTTTCAGGTCGCCCATAAATAGCTTCATCCTCTTCCATTTCTTTTCTATCATCTAATGCTTTTTCTTCTCGAGGATGAATCCCTCCCTTAAAATAAATACATTTATAAAATGGTAGATTAGATAAAAAAAAGTTGCTTATAACTTACCAAACAAGTAGAAATTCTTTCTTCGTTATCTTCTAATGTAGTAGATGTAAAGGAGTCCCATCGACTTACAATATCACTATCTAATGTATTTACAATTATTCCACGGAAATGATCCGAGTAAAAAGCTTCAGTATTATGTAAGTTTTTAGCAATTGTTACTAAGTGGCCAATATATCCTTTTCTTTTTTTTCCAGGTTGAATACTAAAGAACAATAACTTTACATTTTAAATTTTTTATTATTTTGATTAGTGAGATATGTGTTAGTTTTATAACTATGAGAAAGAATTAGGGGTTACAGTAGTAACCAGTAGTGAACATTAAAATAGATATGTTTGCAGATTTAAAATTAGTTTAAATTGATTTTTTGAATCCTATATATTTTACATATATAAGTAATATATTGAATAGGATTGTAATTAAAATATAAATATTATTTAGCATACAGAATAATACCTATGTGTATACTTTTTTGAATCCAAATAATAGAACATTAAGACTTAAAATGTTTAACAATAATTATAGTATTATATTTTAAGAAACAATAAAATAAAAATTGATGCTTTAATACATACTTAGTAATTAAATAAATAAACCTTAATATGTCAATTTTATACTTAAATTTCACTCTCTCCAGTGCAAAATTTTGGACAAAAGACAAAAGAGTTTATTTAAAATTTTAGGACAATAACTTCATTGACAATACATTATAGTTATACATTTTTTTATAAAAATACGTTCAAAAGAATTGTTGCTTCGTAAAATTTAAAAAAAAAAGAAAATTGCACTTTACAATTAATTTGTAGACTAATATCTAATTAACACATACCATTTCTCATTATCAAGAATAGATTCAATTAATTGACAATCTTTGATAACCTATATGTATATAAAAAAAAACATTAATAATAATACATACATAATAATTATAATTTGTAAATTATGTATCTTACATGAGCTATAAATGTACTGTTTTCAGCAAGTGAATGATTACAACACATAACTTCATGGAAGCATTGAACTACTTGAGTATGCAAAAAATTATTTAATTCATAACAAAAGAAACAATCCTGAAATACCATAAATTATTTATTTAAAGAGATGATCATAAATTTGAAACTTTAAACATTCATACAGATTAGATTAATGGATTTCCAAAATATTTTGTTGTAATAATATTATATTTAAGATTTGAAGAGAGTGATTAGTCTAATAGTGTTGTATACTTGTATGCTTATTTTTTGTCTGGAAACACTTTATACGACATAACATTTCTTCTAACTTTAATAAAGAAAATGGTTTCTGGTAGAAAATTTTTAACTAATTTGTATTTTAGATAGTAAATAAAATCTACTAATAAAATAATCTGGAGAAAAACAACCAGGGAATCAATCTATTATTTGAGAGTATCTAATCATTCTAATCAATGAGTTGGTCACTGCAATGAATGTATCATACTGGAATTCAATAATAAAGCATTATATCCAAGAAAAAAGTGAATTAAAGTGAAGGTAAATTAATCAGCCTGCCTGTAACTATTAGGGTATTTTTTAAATTGTTTATATTACTACTTATTAGTATTTTGTTTCTTGAAATAATAATTACCAATTTCAACTATTATAATATTATATTATATTTAACCTTATTACAGAGTGAATAAGATTGTGATATAAATATCATAAATTTAGTTAAAGTATTATGAAAGTATCATTACAAAATCTTATATAAAATGATAATTTAAAAAATGTTTAATACATTTTACAAAAGTTTTTTGAAAATAAATTGTCATTAAAGGTTTAAATGACCAATGTCGTTAAAAAATAGAAAACATTTTAAAATTTATTAATTTATATAAAATACATAAAAAAGAGTAGTCAAGTGGGTACCGCTACTATAATGGATGTATTAAATTTGAATTCATTAATAGGTATCATTGTACACAAACAACGATTCTGATTGGAGATAATAACCAAATTTAAGATCTTTTATAATTATTGAAAGCCAAATTTATGGAAAATCTTGTATTACAATTTCAACTCTTAGCTATTTAAACAAATATTTTTATGAATTAAATCTACAAAATAATTTACAAATATTCATGATTTTGAAGAATTTTTGTCAATATTTGGACTTCAAATGCTAATAAAAAAAATCGTGCCTATGTATTCTTATAATTTTTTAATCACTATAAGAATAACTTATGAGGAACTTTTTATTAAATTTTTAAGTATTTTGACTTGGCCAAAAACTGTTAATTGATATTTATAAAGCTAATATTTCAAATGCCAATTGAATAAATAGCATTAAAATAAGCAAAATATTATGAAAATTAAATCATGTAAAGGAAATGCCAATTTAAATAACTGGTAAAATTTTCAAGTATTTAAAACTTAAACTCTTTGAATAATAACAAATATTTAAAATTGTTTATGGATAAATCATTATTGTTATGCAATTTCGTAAAAATTTAAAATTCAAATGCTAATAAATAAATACATTTTATCTATAATGACGCTGCGAGTTTTCTCTATAGCTATTTGAAGGAAAACTAATTGAAAACTAAGTGTTGAATTTTTTAAACCTAAGCTATAAACACAAAAAATTTAATGATTTTATAACTACAAAATTAATTGCAAATTTTGTGTTTTTGACATATTTCATAAAATTTCACACAGCAGTTTAAATTAAGTTTAATCGGCATAAACTATATGTCATATGGCATTAACCTTCCATACTAATTCTATGGAACTAGTTCTATTGATATTGGCTTATAAGTTAACAATTTTTAGTAGTATTTCCAAAAATAAGTTTTATAGTTTTACTAATAATATAATAATATAACTAGAAACATATTTTACAACTGATAGACTGTTTTAAATCTCTAATTCATATGTTCTAAATAATTTCTTATATACAACAATTTGCCATTTGTTATGTTCAATTTAAGACATCTATTACAGTGACCTACTCAATTACAAATTAAACCCAAATCTCAACACCAATGTACAATACAGCTGAGACTTCCTTTATAAAGAAAAAATGTTTAAAATATAAATAACTTAACTTAAACACTAATTTTTATTAGACAAACATGCATTAACCAAATTAAATTAGTAAAATAAAATATCAACTGTAAAAAGGAAAAGTTTAAAATACATTTTGTAGAAATACAAAATACTAAATATGTGTTAGAAAAATTATACATGTGTTTTTAGCTCACGATAATAAATAAAGGTTTTTTTTTTTTATTTATTTATACAAAGATCATGCAACAGTAGAATTATGTAATTATAGTAGTGTAAATTAATCAAAAATATATTAATATTTTATAAGTTAAATTTAAAATGAATACTTACAAGAAGAACTTTTATTGTATTAAGTTGAGCAAATCTTTCATTTATTTGTTGATTATGCATGCTTAGTAATGAACTTATCAATCTCACAATTTGCAAACGTACATTACCAAAAGGCTTTTCAATTACATTCCCCATACTTTCCAAACTTTCGATCTAAATAAAAATAATAATTCAACTTTAAGTATAAATCAATTATAATACACAACTTTTAAAACAATGATCCAAAAGTCTAGTTAAATTTAAGAATGTTAAATGTAGTTTTGAACTCTTATTTGAATTATAACAACTAAGAATCAGTTATAAAGTTATTAAGTTACATTTTTAAATTTATTTTAATTAATAATTTCAATGTAATTTTCTAGCATTGAAAATTTTTACAGTGTTACTTTCCTAAATAACAACCACCCATTTTAGTTCAAACAATATTTAAGTATTTGAAAAAAAAAATTATTTTCAATATTTTTTATTGTCATAATTTTTAAGTTTTATCTTTTTTGAATGACAACATATATATTTTAATTTCATATAACAAAGTAAAATTTTGTTTAGATAGGTAAAGTGGAGAAGTATGGGTACAGAACTCCCATACCTTAAAAAAATGTAAGTCTACTACACAATTTACCAAAATTTAAAAAATTACATATCTGAATTTTTATTTATCAAAATACTTTGAAAAACTTTTTGCTTTAGAATATAAAATTAAAATGGATGTTGTCATTCAAAAAAGTAAAAAAAATATACTCAAAAATATTCATAGATTTTGGAATATATGTTATTTGATAAAAAAAATGTCCCGTGTATCAATAAAAAAATAAGTAACATATTTTATTATTTTTTCAACATAAGTTTTTCATAAAATTTTCTTTTCAAAACAAAATTAACAAAAAAAATTAGATACATGTTGTTTAAATAAAAAAACAATATTTGTAATCTAAAAATGAACTTTGTTGAGTTTATCCTAAACAAAGCAATGATGGAGACTCTTGGCCCATAGTTTGTTATATTTTAATAAAAATATTTTTTTGATTTTTTTTTTACCTTAGGAGGAATCAATAAAACATTGTGAATATGTTCTAAAAACGGTAAAATTGTAATATACAAAATCTCGGCCAAAGCTTGTTTTTTACTATATACTTCATTAGAATCTTCACCTCTGATAAAAAATATATATATACATTAATACAAAGTTTATAAACAATTAGTATTAAAATAATTTGACTAACTTGAATTTGGTGGCCATTAATAGAGTTTGAAGTATCGAAATGCCACCCAATAAAGTGCTTTCAGTCTTCTCGGTTTGGCCAAACATCTTCACTAACACTGTATTTACAGTCTCTGGTCTAGTTCATTAAATATTTAAAATTATTAATTTATAAATTTAATAAACTAGACCTATAATATATTTATTTATTTTAAAATCCTCTAAAAATAAAAATAAAAATTCTTACGATTCAATTGAAATAACAAGGGGATTTTGTTCAAGAGGATATAATTCTGATGCAACTTCAATAGCACAAATTATTTCTGCTGCATTCAATTGTCTAATAGGAAGATTTTTTGAATCCAATGTATCCACTAACTTGAAAATTAATTGTTCTTTTTCAAATAACTGAAACAAGAATATATATTATTCATAAAACAATAAATATAATTTAGGTAAATTAAAAATAAGTTTTACATACGGTGAATATGTTACTTCTTAAAGGAGGTCCTTCTAAAAGTGTTGATATTTTTATAATGAGATCCATTATAGCAGATGTATCGAGATGTTTTAGTAACAAATCTATAAAATTCCCTTTATCTGCAACTTTCTCAAGTGCTTTGAGACAATTGAACTGATATGTATACCAGTCCTAAATTTTAAAATAAAGTTAATTATTAAAAAGTTGTATTTTGCAATACTAAAATAATTATGATTTCAAAATATAGCATAGTATGAAACACAATGAAAAAATAATAATTTTGAAGAATCTTAGAATTTTAGTTTTAAGTTTGATATATTTTTTTTTAAGTGAACTAGACTATAAAACATTAAAATGGATTTTCTTTTAATAATATCAGTTATGAGTTATCTTATATTTTTTATAAGTAAAGACATATTTTTAATATATAAATTTGAATAATAATTCGAATTAATTTATTAATGTACATACTTGACTTCCTGTTTTTAATATAAGGCTACATAATGTCCGGCTAAAATATGATGCCATTAATGAATTAAGTGGAGGTTCATTATCTTCTAGAAAGCTAAAAAAACATTTCCAAATTTCTTCTTTGTGTGAAAGAACATTATACATAGGTTGAATATCACTAGTTAATATTTCACAAGCTAAGTTTGGTAAAACAAAGCGATTTTCTGGATTTTCATTTTCTTGAGGTTCTTGTGTAACTAAACGAACCAGTTCCAATGCAACATCAGGTTTTGTTAAACTATAAAAAAATAAAAATAATATTCAGTAGGTAATATTTATTTAAGTTATATATCGACCAATATCAAGCAAAAACTGAAAAGTATAATATTATAAATTATAATAGTAAGTATTGAAGGTATTGTCAATTTTGTTTTAAAAAGATCAAATATTTTATAGATAATATATTTACTACTTTTAACATAACATAATTTTAAACAAAATAAGAAATACCAAAACAATTAATTTTAGCAGTATTTAAAATAAGTATGGATAATAATAATAAAAAAATTTTAAAATATCTTTTTAAAAATAAAACACTTTAAAAAACAAGTTAAATATTAACTTTATTTATTTAATCAATTAATTAAATGTTGTATTAAATATTTAAATAATAAAAAAAGTTGCCATTTTTAAAACAGGAGAATATAGGATGAGTTTCATACTGATGATTACAATATATATTTTCTATCTAATAAATACATTATATTATATAAGTTATAAATGTATAAGTAGAAAAAAATTCAATATTTTTGAACATGTAAGATTATACCAACCCTCTCAAATTAAGTCTTTTACTTAAAAAAGTATTACTTTTATTATTTCATAAAAATTAAATATTGAATCGTAGATAACATGTAAATCAAATACTTAACTTGAAACCAGTATAACTAGTATCTTTTATTTACATATTATAAATATATTATAAAAATGTGATATCTTAACAATTAGAATTTAAATAAACCTAAATCAAACTAATTTAATACTAATTTTTTTATTGTAGCACTAGGAGTGATTAATGTTATCTAACCTAATCACAAATATTCATTTATTTACCTGTTTTCAATGTAGTTCTAAAATTTTAATTTCAACAAAAAATCCCCATGTTATATTTAACTACATATTTTTTAATTAAATGATACTTAATATAAAATACATATTATCATATCTAAATAGCACATATTATAATTTGGTATATCTTCCTAAACAAGAATTCAGTTGCTTGACAGCAACAAATCCAAAACGCAAAATTTCTAACTAAAGAAAATATTATCAAATTAAGGACTTCTATATAAATTAATTATGGATGGGTACTTACAAGTCTATTAGTTTTTTGTTTTGACCCTTAAGCTCTTCCAAGAGATTTTGTTCTCGCATGAGATCGCCGAGGCACAAATTCTAGGAAATAAAATTGAATTAACAATTAATTTAAAAAATAATAATAGTAATCATAAAATAAATATACCTCTCTGTCGAAAATTGAGTCCCAATTTGATGCTGGATTATTTTTCCAATACATGGTGAATATCACAATTCAAATAAAAAATTACTAAAAAGTAATTAATAAAATCACAACACTTATTGATAATTAATACTAGAAATGTAGTTCATATTAAATAATATAATTTACTTGAAAACAAAATGTTAAATGAACTACTTCCAAAAATTTTGTTATTACATCTGGAAAATCCCTGAACGTCCGATAGAAAACGAAGTTTAAATGTTTGTAAGCACTACTGTAGGTATATAAATTGTATAACTTAATTCCACATATGATAAAGATTTTTTATGAAGCTAATTTATAAAAATGTAATGTATGAACTTTAATACCTTATATATTAATATTATGAAAAAAAAAAAAATTGTGAGAAAATTTAGAAACAAATACGTCGTATCAACTATCATGAAATGGCGGTCGTAAATTGTATTACAGTGTGCTCATATCTAAAATAATTATACGTTTGTGAAAATATTTATGAACACCACTGTATTATTTGTACTTAATTCCGTACTATTTGGCATTTGCGTGCCATGTAATTTAATCACAGAATAAATACATTTTCGAATACATTTTTTTTTCTGTGGCAATGTGGTGATAGTTTTTGGACAGTCGTCAGTCATAACAAACAGTCATAGAGTAATAATATATTAATGAGCCTGTATAGGATTTATGGTTTTAGACCAAACTTAAAACAAGTTCGATTTATAAATTCAAAGGTTTGAAACACTGAAGAAATTTTTTTTTTTCATATTTGTGTCATTCTGCTAACCGAGAAAATTGTGAATTAAGATTCATTTGATGACACAACTCATGATTCTACTAAGTACCTGCCGTAATCGTGTTTAAAATTATTTCATGGGTCAGGGAGTAATTTTTCAGATGTTCCGTTTCGGTGTTTGAATTGTTTGAAATCAGTTCCCTCTTCTTAACGAAATCTAAAAAATTACAGTTTTGAGTTAATTTAATACGTTCGACGGTCAGGGACAAACAATGGTTCTATAGTGTCCTAGTAGCAGTAGTCCTAGTGTGTAAACAGAACCATTAAAAATTATGCAAATTGAAAATGTCGACAATAACTAATGGGTGGCAAAATATTTAACAAACTAGGCATATCCACCATTGAAAGTGAAAACTATGTGAGATATGGATTTTCTTAAAATCTACGAGTGGGTTATATTATAGCGCACAGAATAATAATATGTAGATAACATACCGTAGAGGCGTGTTAAAAACGCAGATCTGAAGTCTGAATATTGCTATGTAGTGAGGCAATATATGCAAGTAAACACAAAGTCGTTGTTATATTGTTTAAATAACCACAATTTGTAAGTCTATTGTATAACGAAGAGAAAATACCTTCTCAGCATCGTGGTCTATAGTTAATTTTTTTGATAATAAACTATTTGAATTTTTTTTTTTTTATTAATCAAAACTAAAAAATATTAAATCATTCTTGAAATAAAGTATGTTTAAAATTATCCGAAAAAATCCAAAACCCAAATGGTGTCCAAAATAAAATTTGTTTTACTTTTAGGAATCATAAAACACACTGGCCACTAATGATTAGTGTGGTCCTGATCGTGACGTGTAAAAAGTATAAAAAGTTATGTCTCTAATATTATTCCACAATATATCTTATATATATTATGTATTATATGTACATACAATAAAACATAATAATATAGATATTATATAATCTCATGATATGTAATAGGTGTATAACATAAATATATATATATTTATGCTTATAGGCACAGAAGGTACAATTTAGTATCATTTTTAAATGTATAATACAGTATATTAAATAAATCTAAGTGCCTTTGTTATAATATACTTAATCCTTAGGTAATGATTGTGAGGATTAATAATTATAACCACATGCCAGCATAATAACCAGAACTTATAATAATGATCAAACAGCGGATCAAGGTACATAAATGTTTATTTATCATAATGAATAATAATATTAATGGTAATTGTTGGAACAATGGCACACTTATAGTATTAAAAAGATATATTTAGGAAATATTCAAGTTATTGTTTACTTAATAGTTTACAATTTTTAATTCAACTAACTGTTTTAATTTAATAAGCATAAAAAAAATATATAATAAGATATAAGAAATAATAATCATTATAATGGAATAAATAGTTTTTGAAACTCAAACTATTTTTAATTAAAAGCAAAATAATAAAAATGATATTATAGCAATAACAATTACATTTTAATTTTTATTAAAATTATATTTCATTAAATAATTTGGATAAATCTTCAGGAAGTGTCAATGACAAGCATTTATCCGGGAAATCTCTCTTGTACATGCGCAACAGTTTAATAATTTCTTCTTTTGCATCTAAAAATAAATAAACATTTAAATTATTACTAATTACTAATATTAATTGAAAATAATTGGTAATATGTTTATTAAAGATACACAATTAATTTAAAAAAACTATTATGAATTTAAATAATATTTTAAATTACCATCTTCATAACATTTTCTTTTATCGCTTAATGTAGCCAGTGATGCTTTAATCACAGGTTCTAACATAGAAACCATATACTGATTGCCAACTTCAAATAAATATACCAAACACTTAAACACGGTTAAATTTTCAACAAAATCTTCATGTAATGGCAAGTAATTGATCATAACAGGTACCACCTTTAAAAAATGAGTGTATTATTATATAAGAATATATAATAATATATATTTATTATATAAGAAATTTAAACATTTAGATTTATTCATTTTTACTAAAAAATTATTTTTTAAATGCCATAAATTGCTTTAAACTATAAAATTATATTACACACAATTGTCTTAAGTTTAATAATTAATATTGATATTTAGTCATTAACTAATAAAAAAAAACCCCATCAACTTTAGATGGTTTAATAAAAATTGATTTAAAATTTTCTACATAAAAAAGTGAATTTAACTACTAAACATAAATAAAATAAAATAAATATAAGTATTAAGTTTAAATTTTTAACTTAGAAATATTTACATGATCAAGAGGCATTCCTTCAATGTTAGTAATTATCATACGTGCTAATGCTCCATAAACGTTGTCTAATACTTTTGATCGTTGTTCTTTGGTAACCACTTGTGAGAATGTATTTAATATTATTGGATAATACCTAAATTATTATAGAAGAGGAAATATTATATAATTATTATTAATATTATTATTTATAACAATATGCTAACCCAAGAGAAGTAGTATTATTTAAGTTATTAAAAATAGTTCATATTAGTGGTAAAAAATAAATAATAAAACTTTTTGATTAAGAATTAATAAACATTTTTGTTATGAATTGTATTATAATAACATTCAATAAAGAAGGTAGATAGATTGAATAATGAAAGTTAATGTTTTTAAGAGGACGCTACACCTGCATGTGTTGCTTCTATCTTACAAATGTACGACATAGCAAATTATTTATTCAGAAATTTTGTATGTTTAATTTAAATATTAAATTAAAATGACTTACAGTGAAAACTGTCTAAAGCGGACCCTGACTAAAACCGAAAACTATCCACTACGAAATTTTTCTATAGTCCCGGCATATTCCTATAGTTTTATATAAACGCTGAACCTCAATAAAACGGAACCTTCATAACGTAGAAACAGAACGATTTTGTAAGTTCTATGCAAGTAAAAACCTTGCATAAACCGGAAAAATGACATACGCGTGTTTACTTTAAACCAAAAATGAAGTATAAAATGTAGATATGGGTATGTACAATGTACATCGTTCAACAGTGATAGGTAGATAAAGAAGATAAAATTGTTCTATAGTCTATACCTACATATTATTCGTACAATATGTATATATGTATATACAAAAAAATTATCGCATTAACAATACAAACTTTCCAAAAACTCTTCATAATTTTTGGAAATTCTAAGTATATATATGTCATATTCAATTGCCTTAGTATGTAATAATATGTAAAAAACCAATATTTTAGTTTAAATTTAATGAATTATAAAACCTATTTTGACATTTTATGTCTTTTCTTTGGTACATAGATTCGAAAAACATTACCGAAAAAACGTTACAATAAATTATGTGCCTTGGCACACAAAATCTAAAAGTGTTATGTTATGTTACGGTTACCCCTGGTAATGGGAAATTATCTAATATAACAATATAATAATATTCTAATATAAATTATGAATCGAAAAGTGTAACGATAAGTCAGTGATAGATCGTAGTTCATTTTATGTGAGACATAAAATGTCTCACTTCATTGCAGATTCGTATGCAATATGACATGATTTTTTAGTTTAATTTTAATGAATTATATTATTTAACAATAATTTAGAAAATATTCTTTAGTATATCTTATTTACTTGAATTGAATAATCCGTGTTTTTGTTGGTCCCATGCGATTCTGCTTTAGACAGTTTTCACTGTATTATCAAACTTAAAAGTAAAAACATTGTCAGTGTTCTCTAATCAGTTTAGTACAATACTTACATTTTTATGTAAATTATAAGTACTTTTAATTATAGTATTTTACATACTCATAATTTACTAAACACGTTGACTGCAAATATCTTTTTGCAATGCACACCCAGTATGCTATTTTTTTGTCAAATTTAATTTTGGTACTAAGAAAAGTTTTTATATGTGTTCTATATTATGTTAAAATTTTTTTTAACTTTGAACTTGTGAACCTTCATGCATAACAACACCAATTGTCGCTGTTAGCATCACTATATTTTTTTTTTCAACGGTGAGAATGAATGGATGCCAATTGGCATCTTGCTTATTTTACTAACTTTTTTTAAAAATTCAATGAAAAATATACAAGTATAACAAAAATTATGAATACAATTGAATTGCATTATTAAGAGGACTTAACACCAGCATGAGTTGTCTCTGTCTTATAAGTGTGTAACATAGCAAATGTACGCTTAGCAAATCACGTTTAGCTCCGTTAGTTTAAAAATTAGAATGAATCAACTTATTATGAAACTTGATGGTAAGAACATTATCTGTATTTTTATGTTGGTTTATAACGATTATTTAGTTTTTAAGCAAGTTATGAGTATTTTTAATTTACATTATATCATACATGCATAACTTGCTAAAAAATTAAACTATTTTAAAAACCAACATACAAACACAGATAATGTTCTTACCATCAATCTTCATATTAGGTCTATTCACTCTAATTTTTAAACTAATGCAGCTAAACGTAATCTACTAAGCTTATATTTGTTATGTTACGAATTTGTAAAATGGAGACAATACACGAAGATATTGCGTTCTCAGATACTGGGTTAAAAGAAGGCAAAGTCCATCTCTGAACTCAGATGATATTCTCACCTTTAGGTTTAATAATAGATCATTTAACTCTAATATTTAGGATTAACTCATATAATTGGTTCTACTAAAGAAAAATGTTCTACGTTGTACGTTTGTAAGACAAAGGTGACAACACATGGAAGTATGACATTCACTTGATACTTTAAATATAGTAAACACGCAAGATAAACCAAAAAATTTTAAGGAAATTATTGATGCTACTCCTTTCAGATTAAAAATAAATTAAACATAACTAAATTTAAATACTAACTTGTATACAGATTCTTTGCCATAAAAAGCAAGTTCTCCTAATGCAAATACAGCATTATTTCTCACAGTATCATCTTCATCTTCAGCAAGTGGTAATACAAGTGAAAACATAACTTCACACAAACCACTAGCATTTTCTCCTAAGCCTTTGGCAGATTCCCCAGTTATAGCTAATCCTGCAGCTCGTAATAAATCAGATGATTCTTTGGACTAGAAAAAAAGTATTATTTGTTTACATTTATATAAACTAGATAAAATAATTAATTACTACATTTACCATTAATTTTTTTAACAAAGGCACCAATGATACAAAATATTCTGTAAAAACTTGTGGTGGCAGAACATAACTTAAATTTGAGACAACATTACCTGCATATTCTATAGGTAATGTATCATTTTCACTATCTAGTTCATCCAACTCACCAGGGTTATTTGCATCACCTATCTGAAATTAATTAAAAATATAAATTTATATAAATAAATATAATAATAATAATAGATATATATATATCATCAACAAAGTAAATCTAGGTTTTACTAGTTAATGCTAGGATTTACAACTGTTAAGAGTAAAAACTAACAAGCGTAATTATTCCAATAACATAAATCCTATTGGGGTTTTAAATCATTTTCAACAATCTAAAGCACTCAGATTATGAAAAAAAAAAACAGATTAATCCAAAACAAAACTAATAAGAATTTTAATAATAATTAAAAATTAAGAAATAAATTATATTTAATTATACATTTGTGTATATACAATATGTATACAAATATAAATTTCTTTAATTTTTTTTAAATGAATATCAATAATTTGGTTTAATAATATATAAATTATACATAAATTGTATAACTTAATATTTTTAGATACTGAACGGAATGATAAATGTATTGATTCTACAATAATGTGTGATTTTTTTTTGTCTGTAACAAAATAACTAGTCAAAATATTACTTCAATTTCAAACTTCAGGGGTGGTTTCTGACGGAAAAGTGAATATCCTTGGTGCATTAAAGAGGTCAAAAGTAAACATTTTCCAACAGTTTTCAAAAAAATCGAGAAAAACAAAAAAAAAAAGTGACGGAAAAACGGGAATTTTTACGCAAAACCAGATAACGACCAAATCGATTTTTTTATATGGTTATAGCTCAAAAACTAATCACTGTAAATACTTGAAATTTTCACCAAATATTTATATTAGTGTTATACACAGTTAAATTTTCAAAATATTTTTTTTTGAGCTATTTATAGACCATTGAAAATTTCGATTTTTCCGATAATTCTTTTTTTGAAGTGTCAATAAAAAAATTTTAGATGACCAGAAAAACTCGAAAATTTAATACAAGGTTCCTTATGAGTTGTTATTATTGTAGTTAAAAAAAAATCAAAAATTATAATTTTATAGTTTTACATTTATAGTTCATATTTTTACGAAATATGTTAAAATCACGAAAATTTTAAGTTATTTTGTAGTTGAAAAATCATAAAATTTTTTGTATTTAATCTAAGGTTAAAAAATTCAACACTAAATTTTTCAAAAAATATTCCGTCAAATAGCTATAGAGAAAACTCGAAACATCATAATAAGAAAAATGTTATGTGTGTTTGAATTTTAAATATTAACGAAATCACGTAAAGATAACAATTTATCTTCTAACAAAATTAAATATTTGTTATAATTCAAAAAGTCGTAGGTACTTTAAATTGTTTAAAATTTCCCCCGTTATTTAGATTGGCATTTTCTTTAAATATCTAATTTTCAAAACATTTCGCTTCATTAATGCTATTTATAGCCATTTGAAATTTGTTTTTGTTTACTTTAACAAATATTGATAAAAATTTATTATAAGCATTTTAAGTTTAAATATTGACAACAATTCGTCAAAATCATGAATATTTGTAAATTATTTTGTAGGTATAATTCATAAAAATGTTTGCTTAAGTAGCTATGAGTTTAAAATTTAATACAAGATTTTCCATAACTTTAGCTTTCAATTATTATAAAAGAACTTAAATTTAGGTGATCACCTCTGTTCAGAATCGTTTTTCGTATACAATGATACCTATCTATGGATTCAAATTTAACACTCCTATAATAATAAATTATAGTGATCCACATGGCATCTAATGTACAGTAGAGTGGTACACACTTTCCCGCTTTTTTTTTTAAAATTTAAATTATTATTAAAAATCATATTAATTGTATAATGGATAATCTGCATTTTTCTTCATAATTTTTACATCTAGGTTATACAACATTTTTTCAATAAAAACACGAATTAAAATACATTTCAGCTATTACTCAGTACTTATGATTAATAAATACTAATACATCTTAGTTTCAACCAAATGATTTGGCTTTGTCAGTAACTTAATATTATATTTACAAATTAATTTTAAGTAAAAAAAGAACTTAGTTAATATTAAAAATAACTTAACAGTCAAAATTCTTACTTTTAATGCTAATATAGATTTAGCGAGTATCATAATTGGTTCGGCATATTTAATCATCTTAGTTTTAATTTCTTTCAACATATCAGCTAATACATCTAGATATACTGAATCCAAAGCCGGAAATCCGTCTTCTTGTATTTTTTTCTCTCCATATTTCAAAAACTCTTCCAAAGCTTTTTCTAAAGCTAAATAAATATAGTTCATTATAATAATTATTATAATCTAATCTTTCTCACTAAACCATTATTTTAAATTAAATTATTATACACAGATCTAAAAAACATTTTATGAAACGACATTTGAAATGTTAAATTTTTTAATATCTTATACATTAATATTTAAATGTTCCCACTCACATTATATCAGATCATATAAAAGTTTAGGTGCAAAAAACAATAATAAAGTATAATTTATTGAAATTATAATTATACAAAGAACACAAAATAAACATAAGAAAAAAATTAGTATTCATTGTGCAGTGATAAATGTTTGCATGTATAAAATAAACAGCCAGCTCGACCAAAAAATATGGCGCAGTGTTTATCAATAATTCTTCATAACTAATTAAAAAATGTGAGTAGCAAGTTAACATCTACATCATTTTTTTTGGAATTGAATATACTTATAGACTTATTGTTGATGTTTTGTGCTTTTTTAATTTATAAACCTAATAATTAATTGTTTGTTGTATAATAATTAATAATAATAATATATACTATAAAAAAAAAAAAAAATATTAAATATCAAAAGCCTATTATTTATATTATAATTAATGCAATACTTAAAGAACATACATGAGCAATTCATTGTAAAACAAATAAAAATATAAATCATAAAAGTATCTAATTAGGAAACAAACTTACACTCTTGGCCACAATTATTCGGTAATTTTGAAAAGTATATACAAATTTGTCCATATAATTCAAGTACAGAATCAATAGTGTCTTCATCATCTTCTTGTAATAACTTTGATACTACCTCAAAGCTATTATTTAAATATGGAAGAAATTGATCTCTATTTTAAATACAAATAGATAAGATTACAAAGTCAAATAAGATAACTAATCAAAAAGATATAATAAGATGTAATAAATATTAAATACCCAGTGCTTTGAGCAATTTGAGCAATTGTTTGACAAGCATTATCTTTTTCTTCCATTACATGTGCATCAACATAGGCAACTAACATAAAATACATAATTAATAAAATTATAACAAAAAAATTGTAAAAATAGTTTAATTACTCACAATCATCACTATCAGCATCACTGCCGTCATCTTCAGTTATTAGAGATTCATCTTTATCATCATCATCATCTTCATCGCTACTATAAGCATTAAACTTTTTCTTCTGAAAATTTAGATATACTTTTATCAATAAAAATTGTTTTATTTTAAAAATAAACAAGTTTATACCTCCAAATTAAAACTATTATCGACAATTAAGCTATTGTCCAAACTTTTCAAAACGTGTTGCATTACCAGATCAATATATGGTATCAAATGATTAATAGATACTCTAGCTATAGAACTAAAAAGTCCATAACATACTGCCCGGACCTCAGGTTGATCCTCCTTTGCTTCTTGCAATAAAGCCAACCCACATTTTAAACTAATATCCAAATAGGGTTCAAATACTTTTGGATCAAGAGCAGCCGCGAATTCAGATAATAATTCTAAATTATATAATAAAATAAATATTTGAAATATATATATTTTTTTATAATTAAATATTACTTACGAATCACCATTATCTGTAAAGTTTCTAGTTTTTCGTCTATTCCAGGTTTCAAATAAGCATCCAGAATTTCCATTATTGGGATAAAGTAAGGGCCTGTAGCATCACCTCCAGATTTAACTATAGACAAACATTTTTTAAGATAAATATTTAATACATAATAAGCTAATTTATTTTAAAATAAATATATATATATACCAATGCTACACATAATAGTAATTGCTTTGTCTTTAAGTTCAATACAACATTGTTCATTTCTTATAATATCCAATACGATGGAAGTCATTTCTGGTAAATATTCGTCAATTCCACCTTCCATACTATCAATAAATTTATCAAGTGCATAAAAAATCATACGCACTTCAGAACTACATTCTGGCTTAGTATATTCAATAATTAACTTTTCTTTGAACATTTTCATTAATTCTGGTAGTATTTCTGCTGCATATGTGCTAACTTGAGGCTAAATTAAATTATTATTAATATTAATTTGATCATTTAAAAAATTTAATTTACTAACTTGAACATATTGAGAAACTTCGCCTAAAGCATACATAGCTGCAGATTTAACCGTTTCATTTGAACTATTTAAGCCCATTTTAATAGCTGTTACAAATTGTTTAAGATAATTCTTTTTTAGGTATTCAGAACATCCATCTGACACAAAAGCCATTGTAGTATAAGATGCCCTAAGTGCATTAGGTTCTTGAGAAGAATATGCTGCATCAATTAATTTAATCTAAATATAACAAAACAAAACTGAATATATTACGTGTATGTATAATTATATTTTTTTTTATTTACATATTAAGCATTCTAATAAAAACAACAACAAAAAGTGGGCTCTATAGGTCAATA
>VUJU01003262.1:0-27508 GCA_009835225.1 Aphis craccivora | reverse complement strand
CGAAGTGATGAATGTATTGATTTTACAATGATGTGTGTTTTTTTTTGTTTTTGTGTCTGTGTACAGCATAACTAGTCGAAATAATGCTCCAATTTCAAACTATGGGGTGGTTTCCGATGTAAAAGTGAATATCCTTGGTGCATTATAGAGGCAAAAAGTAAACATTTTCTAACAGTTTTCAAAAAAATCAAGAAAAAAAAAAATGACGGAAAAACGGGAATATTTTACTCAAAACCAGTTTTCGACCAAATCGATTTATTTATATGGTTGTAATTCAAAAACTGATCACTGCAAATACTTGAAATTTTCACCAAATTTTTATGTTATTGTTATCTATATACGGTTAAATTTTCAAAAAATTTTGACTTTTTTTGAGTTATTTATAGACCAATATATGCTATTTATAGACCAATCTACTCGTATGTATAATTATTAATTATATAATAGTAAAATGATACAGTAATGGCGTGTTTTACAGGAATTTCGATGCAAAACTATCAATTACTCAAATCTTTTGACGTTTGTTTATTTAGTTTTTGTCAATGGTCTTATTTTCACGTGTTGCATTATTTGAATTTCCAAAAAAAAAACCGTTGTATGGTGGATGAGCTACTTCTGGGAATAATTTGTATAGTGCTTCAAGAACACGGTCTATCGTACACCGTCTTCTCATAAAAGTAGAGTACATGACAGCCAATGGTTGTACAAATCCTTCGATAATCGTTTCCTTGCTGCGATGTTTTTTGTTTGGTATCTGATGTTCTTTAACGACGCATTGATTTACATCCTGTTTTTGGTTGTTTGGTATATTTATCGTTTTGTTTTGATCATTTTCGGTCAGATTCGTGCTTTCTTTGTAGCATACCCGATGGCAATAGTCGTCACAGTCCACGCACTTATAGATCGATTTAAGCACGTTTATTTTACTACAGTAAATACATTTATGAAATCCAAATAAAACATTAGTTTTTTGGAAATTATGTTCTTGATTCATGGTAATATATTTGTTTACGTAATTTGGTTTTATGAAATTTATTACCAAAACTTTAAATAAATATAACGCGTTAGCGTTGCTATAGTGGGACTATTTTGTACTAAGTTTGATAACTTATGTTTAATCTTTGGTTTATTTTAGCCAAAGAAAAAATAAAGTTTGATAATGCCATAATATGTATTCACAGCTGTTTAATGAATATATTTGCTATTATCTAAATAATTACTATACAATTATGTGAATAATATTGTAAATATTTTTTAATTACTGTCAAAACAACTTATGTGGTACTTTATGTTGTATTATCGAAAAAAAAACATTTTTGGTTTAAGTTTTATTTTTTGTTTTTAGCAGGGTTTATATGATGGATATACTAGTTAGGTCCTCATTGTAAAAAAGGTTAAGAACCATTGTTTTTTTTTGACGTATAAACATTACAAACATATTATACGGACATATAGTATACTAATAAGATGTAATATAGTATTCGAATTTGTATATTTACTAAATTTACTTATTTACTACGTACCGGGTATAAAAATATGTAGATTTTAAAAAAATGAAATGTTTATTGTAGTTAATTATAATAAAAATAGGTAAATATACAATAATAAAGAATAATTAAAACAATTTTATAAAACTGAAGATATAAATTATGAATAATAATATTACATGATTTGTGTTATATAATAATTATACATAGATAAAATACAAAGTTCAGAAAATGAATACTTATGACGTAATAACTTAATAACATAATTCTCAAAAAAAAAAAAGAAAATAATAATAATAATAATAGAAAAACAGAATATAAATTTTGGAAAAATAATTTCAACAAAATTATATTTTATGATTAACAAAAATGGTAATTATTTATAATTAATACTTAAGTTCATAGAATGTTCTTAGATAGAATTGAATTAACAACAATGCATCACTTATCTATAATTAAGCGGTATTTTGTTTTATTTTCATAATTATTGTGAAAATTTACTATAACATGATTATATATATCATATAATGTAGGTGATAATATACACGGAAACAAAATAACTGTCAATAATACATTAATGGAATTTTAAAAAATATATCAAAAATAATAAATTTTGAAAATAAATATAAATTTATATTAAAGCTTTAATGTTATTGTACCTTTAAACACATACAAATTATTCTCAAGTTTTCACGTCTATTTTCTATTAGAATAAAAATATCAAAAAATAATACATAAAATAGATGTATAAAAAAATTATAAAAATTTTGATTCATAGTAGCATTTGTCGTGCATTGTATAAGCTCTATACGTCCGGGCCTAGAGCAGCAACATTTGGAGGGCGGCAAATTTTTTTTTACAATATTACAAAAAGCATTTTTCATTTGATGAAATTAAATGTTACTCATTTTTTGAGTAAAAAAGTTGTTTTTATATAAATTATATATTATATAATTTATAATTACAACTTACAAGTTTAACTAATTGCATCCGTTCACTCAAAATAATTAAATAGCTACATATTATACACATACGCATTACGCAATATGGTACGAACCAGTACGCACTACGCACATAGGTAACAAAAATTGCGTGCATAGAGTGTGGGTTCGATTTCTCATACTGAGGAGTGTAGATTAAAATATAATAATATAGACAGTATAGTAAATATCGAAGTGGAATTTATTGTCGACTTTAAATTGTGATGATTGAATTGATGCGTTTGACGAGGAAAAAAATGGAAGAAAAAATATAAGATTTTAAGAGTAATTAATTTTTAAATTGCAAAAAAAGATATTACGTGGTGCAATTTAATTTTCATTTTTTTTATATAAGATAATAATATAAAAAATTATACATTCAAATGATTTATAAATATATTTAGGAGGGATAGGGAGGGAAAGGCGGTAAATTGGAAAGTGCATATAGGTGGAAAACCCCTAAATAAGCCACTCGTTCTGATAGAGGTATTATATAATACAATTAGATTTACTGTTATTATTATAGCCATTAAATACTATTATACTTTTACACCGTTATTATGTAACTTATTCTTCCATATTCACCATCTTATCAATTGTTCCGATGGTTTTTTCTTTTACGGGCAATGCGATTCGAATGTTGTATGCAAGTTTTTTGCTACGTATAAAACTGTAGCTGTTGTCGAATACTACTGTATCTGTTGGAATACAAATCGTTTTTAATTACACATTTGTTAGCGAGTTCAATACGTACATACAGTGCCATTGTTATCTGCATTAATATAAAACTCGAATTTTAGATTATTTTAATACAGTTTTATGTATAAATATAGAATGTTTAAATATTAAACTTCAAACCGTCACTAATAAAAACAAACGATTCACACAATATTCAATATTCATGCATATAACTGCTATATAAATATTGAATTCCAGATTTTATAAAGTTGAGTGTAATGTTTCCTATTTCAAATCTAAAAGTTGATTGAAATCTTATAGAAAAGTAAAGCTGGAAAAAAAATGTACTTACATTTTTTTTTAATTTTCAAAAAATAAAAATAAATCTTTGAAATAATGAGAATTTAATGTTAATCACTTACACGTTATAATCATTAATCATTCTTATTGGAATTTGATATATATATTATATACATAAAATGTATACTAATCATGTTTGATTTGTGTGAAAATAATTTAGCCTGGATATATTATAATATAGATAGATAATGAAAAAATAAATTACATTCTCCAGGATGCTTGCATTTGATTACTCCAATTTCTTCAAATTCGTGACATGCGACTTTCTTTATTGGCATTATTACTGTTTGTATATTTTCTGAATCTGTTGCTAATATACCAAATTTGATATCATGTCCCTCTGTTTTAAACTGCCACCTTATGTAAAATAGTTGCACATTAAATATTTTTAAAAAAAATTCTTTTGTATCTATTAGTATATTATAGAACATATAGATTCTGAGTTGAACAATGATGTATGTTGTTTTTATTTTCATCGTTTTTTAGAATAGTAAAAAATAAATGGTTGTAGGCAGAAGGGTCTAAATTAAAAGGTTCCCAGCACTTTTCTTAAAAATCGCAGAAAACTAAAAGATATAAACCCAAACGAGAATTTTCGCACTCAAGCTAGTTTTCGGCAAAATTTATTTTTATTTTAGTTTAAAAATTAATAACTGTAGAAACTCTAATATTTTCATATTGTCTGAGATGAACAATTGAAACTTTCTATATTTTTTCTATAAATATCGATAATTTTGTCAAAAAATATATTCTTGAATATTAAGTGTTCTTCTCAAATTGTTAATGTTGGAATTAAAAGAATAAGTTCACCACAAATATAAAGTAATTTTTTTATGAGTGTTTGAAGCTGAGAAAGTTATCAAATTATTTGTAGTTAAAAATTTATAAAATCTTAATATTCACAGATACCTAAGATTTTAACAATAATAATTATTTTGTTGTAATTCAAAAATATTATTCATCGTGATTTAAAACTTTTAAGTATATTATGAATTTTACTAAACGTAATTATATTTTTAAAATATGTAAATTAATTTTATGAAATTACCTATTTATACCATTAACCTATTCACACAGTATTACGATAAGGTGATATGGACTCAAAAGTTACTTATAGAAATATAATATGGCATAATAAAATATAGAACGTTTTGGAAAAAACGTACCATAGTAATAATAGTAAAATAAATTACTTTAATAGTGATATCAAAAACCATATTATCATGAAATAAAGTGATATATTATGCTGAATGCTGATAGACTGCCTCTTTTCAGTCATTTTTTGTTTACAATTATGTACCATTGAATTAAAATTTAACACATCTATTATAGTGACAAACTTGATACCTACTATAAAGAGAGGTGGTATCGGTATTTATTTAACCACCTTTATTTTTTTAGATTTGGCTAAAATAAATTTAACTTTAAATCATATTACTATCATATTATATTATTATAATTTATAATTTTTATACCTAATCATTGATTGATTATCTATATTTGCTTAACTTAAAACATTTTCCAATTGAAGCATTTAATCTTAAATATTTTTAAATTAATATTTGATTATAAAATTTACCTTAGAAAACTTTGTGGTACAGTAACTGTATATTTCAGGTATAATTTATCGCCTTTTTTAATATTTACTAATGTCATGTCGTCAGAATTTGTAATTTTTTTGTCATTTTTTGAGTATAATTCCTTTGGCACTTTTCCTCCTTGGTTGATCTATAATAATATACATTGCGATTAATTAACATCAAAAATAAAATGTGCATATAATAGTACAATACATGTTAATTTTGATATTCAGTATGACACCTTTTGTTAATAATTAATATTACTGTGTTTGACTCGTAAAATAAAAAAATAATATTGTTATTTGATATTTCTGAATAGTTGTACACTTGTCACTTGTTCCATATAGACTATATGTATTCATAACTCATAAGTCACAAATTCATAAATTATCGGACTGAAATGAAAATAAGCTATCTTCATAAAGTATAGGTAATATATGATTTTATAAACAAAGCATAAACAGGTGGATATAAAGTTTGGTTTTGAAATTAAGATTAAAAAATTACCATTAATGCGTCATTGTGATAACCCATTCATCATAAAAAAAAAAACGATATAAATCAACGCCACGCGCAATATATATATATATAGGTACATATCAAAATTTGTTCTGATTAATAGAGAATTAATGTATAGAACTTAAACTATATATATTAGGAAGAAATCGAGAATTTTAATTGTTAGTTAACAATAAGTTCGTAAAAAAGGATTTTGAAAAATTCACATTTAAAAGAGAGGCACTCACACATAGTAACTTTTTTAGATTTTTTTTTTTTTTTACAATGAAAAAAATTATTATTTTGTTTTCTAAGGTTGATATTGGTTACAAAAAATAAAATAGGTAGTTGGGTAAATTTTAACCGAAGATTAATATTAATCTGTGATTTTAACTCTGTTAATTGTTATTGAGTTTTGTTACAACAACATTATAATGTTCGAGTAAACATATAATAATATGTTTACAATGACGGGGTTTCGGCAGAGAGTCGTTCGTTTATGTGCAATACTACGATGTCCGTATTTTTAATGAGTTATTTGCGAATATCCATATGTCAATAGCAATAAATGTAAAAGAATCAAACGATCGCGGAGGCGGCGTAAACAAAGCCACGCATTATATACAATATAATACACGGTCATATATTATTATATTATATGTTACACGTTAATATTTAGATATAATCCGTTTGGACGATGCGCGAGTCAGACAGTTGACTCCTGAACGTAATATGATCGCGCGTATTAAGCTATCATACGTTATATTATTATGGTTTTTTTTTTTTTAAGTAGATGGTCATAAAAGACGATACGAGAGGAACATTTATTACGCTTTTCCGTGGTGCGCTATCAAAACCGAGTGAAGGTATAATAATTGGAAACAAAAAATTGGATAATCATTTTTTTGCACTCGTGGGCCTTGAAATATTTAATTTCGAGGGTGTGCAGGATCTTTGACGAAAGGATAAAGCTGTGTAAGTCAAACGCTAAACCAATATTCAAAATATGTTATTCGAAATAGTTTATCATTTTGATAAAAAAAAAAAAAAAATAGAAATAAGTGTTTTAACTAGCCTTGGTTAAGTATCTAGGGTCGCCATCGGGATCCCTCAGAGAACCTCCCAAAAACGCTGGGTACTGGTCGCTGTCGATTGTGCTGGCCAACGCAGGTTTCCACTTACTCGGGTCCGCTTTGTATATTATAAACTTGTTCATTGTGTTGCCGGTGAGTATGTTTTTAAGTATGTTGAACGCAAAAGTGAACACTTTGGGAGCTGAAAACCGTAAAATAAATAATATTGTAACACAATATACACTTATGTAGTTATGTGCGTATTACATGTATTATATATATATTTGTCACGGAGACGGAAGTGATCCGTGGTTAGAAAAATGATATACATAAAATATATACACACCATTAATCGCGTGACATGCCTTCAGTATTTCTGGGTAATTGGCCTCGTACATTTGCAACAAGTTGATTGTCATCTCTGCCGCTATACATTATAACAATAAATGTCCAATGTCAGATTGTTGTTATTTAAATTTCTAAGTGGTCCCATAAGAATGTGTGTAAAATGAAATTAGTTGTGAAACTTAATGCGGTGACGTAATTATCAACGAGAGATCAATCTTAGGGAAATATTTGAATGACTTAACACACGAAGAAACAGATCTGAATAATATATTGTGAAGATGACTTAAATGTATATATTTTTGTGATATGTATATATAATGTAATACGTTCCGACCGACCTCTATTATATAGATAATTAATACTGTCCTAGACGAACCGTATACGAACAGCTATCGATCATTAACTACAGCTCCTGTTCGACACTTCAATAATGTAATTACCTAAAAAGTTTACCATAAAGATTGACAATTATTTTCAAACATGGACATGCGGTGCTTGATGAGACTTTTTTTGATTTATCTATGTATAATGTATATCTAAAAAAAATGTATATTAATACAGTTGTACAAGTTCGAATTTAATATAAAATATCTAATTTATCAAGAGTGAAGCAAACCACAAAAACAACACGATCATAAATCTTAGTCACACTCGAGAAAATTATTACATTTAATTAATTGTTATGTTGTTGTTTAAATAAAGTGACTTGTACAATTAGTTTGTAATTAAAGCAGCATTATGGTGTCTGAAATGAAGTATAGTTTTCTACACAAATAACGAACAGTATGATAATACGTATTTTAAGTTACAATCATAATATAAAAACAGTAAAATGTAAAAGAGAATGCGGGAATGATATATTGTCATAACACTATTTTAGACAATTAAAACATAATCAGCAATTTATTTGGAAGGAAGGGTCACTAATTTTATCGTTAATAATGTTAGAATATTCTTTTATGTTTAGAATAATATAATGCACATTTAATAGTCAACTTTTGGTAACTTTACATAAAAATAATACCCTTAAAAACTTGCTATACTGCTATCATATATTTATATTTATTTTTTGTAGTAGGTATAAAAATGTTTAATATCGAAACATTTTGTTTGGTTTATAAATGTTTAAATTAAAATTTTAAAAGTTAATATCAATAATGACTGTGAGTTGATGAATTTTAACATCATATAAAATATTTAATATAATAAATGATAACTAAGGGCGAATGAATAATAATCTACCTGGTCTCCAAGTGAATTGTCTTAGGTTAAAGTCGGTCAGGTCGACGATACAGCACACCTGCGATGCTTTTGGACCATGTTTCAACGACGATTGCCTGGCAACTTCTAAGTACGAGTCAAGCTTTTGTGCTAAAAACCTGACCATGTCTTTTGGCGGGGCTGATTTGAGTAGGCCACACACATCGAACCCGGCGAATGGAAGCACAACAACGGGTGATCCTTCCTTGTCGAAGCCGCTGATACCGCTCGGCATGTAGTCGACCAGCACTTGGGGTGGCTGCCAGCCATCGTCCTTGTTGATCGACCACTCTTCCCGCCATTTCATTGACTATATAATAAAATATAATCTATAATATTCATCATAATATACTTTAGTGAAATATAGAACGAATTTATTCAAATTAAACAAAATATAAAGCACTTAGACTAATAATATTTCTGAATCGTTTATTATATTAAAACTACTCACTGTTCTCAACATTTCTTCTGCTCCTTTTGGATCGAAGTTTCGAGCTATAAAATATACGATCAAATAAATTCAATGTTAATTAACTATACATTTTATAATCAATTTAACTGTAACTATTTAATTGGATTAATAACGTATTTTCAATATTACTTAGGTATCATGAATTCTTCATGAAAAATTGATACCTAAGTGAAAATTAATATAAAAATATGAAATCAAAAAAGTGTCTGAAGTTTGACATAGTTATATTATATACCTATAATACTACAACAGCGTTTCCCGTGACAAATAAATTAATGCCAGTAGATTTTTCCCGTCTTAAACTCCGTTAAATTTAATATACTTAAGGTATACACATTTTTAATAGGAATAGGTACATTCATTTGAGTTATTTTGAAAAAATTATATCTAATTATACATATTACAACTATTTAATTTGCATAAAGAAAGAGGAGCAACTATATACAAAAAAAAAAAAAAAATTATCTCTGTTTGTGGAAATAAAATCCCTACGAAATCTCATATTTAAAATAAGAATGTTTTAAAAATACTTTCTTTCAGATCTACTGTATTATAGGAATCATTATTCAACAATTCAAATTTAGATGTTTTATTGTTTTAAATAAATAACGATTAGTAAGTCAGTGAGTGGTATTTGGCATATATATATATAATATAAATACATATAAATAAGTAGATAGATTATTTTTCGAATATTATAAAATATTAAATAAAAAAGCATCAAAGTCAAGCTTTTGATTACTGATTTTTATGTCTATTTATTTTGGTAATTAGGTATACCATATTATAATTTGTGATGTATACGTATTGATAAATATATATTTATATATATAGGTAATATATTATATAAGATATTTTTTGCCTATATGTTTTTATAAATTATCTTATGAAATAGGGCAGCATAATTTTTATGATATTTGATCATCATATTATACAGACTTAAAATTATAAAAAAAAAAAAAACATGAAATTTATGCGCTCTGATTCTGATATAGTGATGCTTAACTTTACTGCCTCCATTATTAAGTACACACCTGTTTTTACATGTACGCTGACATCTAAGCGATTCAATTAAACATTGAAACAGAAAACATAAAAAGTCACATGTTATTATATACATATATTATACACATATATATGTATATGATTGTTTTATATTAGTATTATTGTACATAATATATAGAAATATAGAAATGTAAAATTTCGATATAACTGATGTAAGATTGTCTTAGTAAATTTTTAATGAACTCGGAACCCTGGAGTATGACACATATATGTGTAATTACATAATATTATAGACTATATTAGTGGTCTCAAACCCAAATTACTAATGTTCCATATAATATTTTTACGTTAAGGATTAGTGGGCAAAACCCTTTTTTTACTCATTCTAATACTGAATCTAAAATAAAAATAAAAATTTTTGAAAAATAAATATTCATTGCGATCCACATCGAAAGGGCTTGCGGACCGTGTGTTTGAGACCTCTGGACTATATAGATATTAATTCACCTCAATTACCCTCGTTGTAACGATGTTTTGAATAGTTTTTCCTCCTTTTAAATTATTACACATATAAGAGAAACAAATACATGTTTTATTAAAGTCAGCGAACTTTTATTATTAAAATTTTAATCATATATGATATTATAAAGTACTAAACTAATAAAATGTACGCTTGTGTTTTATAAATTGTTTAAAAGGTTAAATTATTATACCTTCAAGCCATCTTAGTAAAAAGCAGTCGTCGTATTTATCATCCAATTTTAAGTCTGCAACGCTTCTTCGCAACTGAAACAGCACAAATGCAATGTTATTATTACTGTATATTGTATAATATTATATTTATTTATCATAATTAATAGTTATTGGTTTGATCGTTAAAAATGTTCCATAGAATATATTATTATAATACCTAGGTACTTCAGGTACTTGCATATACAATATACATATTGTTATTTTGAATAAATTCATGATATAAAATGTTTTAACTTGACCAACGTGTGTCTTAGTATTTTACTGAAATATACATGATTTTAAGTGTATGTGTATTTTATATTTAGTAAATTAAAATCACATTTATGATTAAAACTCTCTTTGCCGATCTATAATAAACAATAACTAAACACTTAAAAATCAATAGTGATCTAATGATCCCTTAAACATGATTTAGTGGTAGGTACATGATTGTTCTATTACATTTTAGTGAATTATTCAATTATTTTTTTGTTCATTCAACTCTTTGTTAGCTTCTCCGCGGAGAAAATATTTAAAATAGTGTTAAATATAAGGTGTAGTGTGTATGCGATCTATCTGCTGCATTATATAGATTTAGTATACTTATAGTTTTTTAGGCTAAATTTTTATAGAACGATACGAATGATTTTTTTTATTTATACAAGTTTTTATATATTAATCAGTTGGCATTATTTTTAAAGAATTTAATTTATCATTTTTACATATAGCGCTAAATATATAATATACTCGTATAATATGCAGCCACATACACAGAAAATAATTTTAGGAGTAGTTAGTATAAACCATAATCAATATAAATTGTAAATAAAAGTTAAGACTTATAATGTATAAATAAAATATTATTTTTCTTTAACATTTGATGAAAGGAAATAAGAATGAATGAAAAGTGATTTAAACTTTCAAAATATTTCTTAAATACGTTTCTAATTATACGCATAAAGATGTCATATAGCCATATATGTAAAAAATAATGAATCACCAATACGTAAAAATGTTTAAGTATGAAGTAAATCTAAACAATTATTATTATAATTCATAACTCAAGTTAAATTAGTGTATTACAAAATATTATATATCATATACAGTAGGTAGTTGACGTTTATTGGACTCATGCCTCTTATGATTAATGGACATAATGACCTATTGAAATCAAACAAATGGGTTCCGATTTAAGTGTATACTATAATAATAGATATGAACAAAATTAGTCTATTGGATTTACTACATTAGTCATGGGATCGATGTTGAGGATATATTTTTAAATTTTTAGACCAATTTCTCAATTTTATTGCATATAAAATATAAAAATATCAAAATGATGATTACCTATTACTATTATCTCGACTCATCACATAGGAAAATATTTAAGTTTTGAAATAATTTTTTTTACAAAATTTGAAGTGATAATGAAACCACTTAAAAAATAAATAAATATATTTTGTATTCTAATTGTAATAAATCTTTGTGTTTTTTTTTCACGAATAACAACATACATTTGAAATACATAAATAATTAAATATATAATATTTAATGAATATTTATTTTATTAGTATATTAATTACTACATAGTCAAATTTAATTTTTAAATTACAATGCATAATATATACACTATAAAGGTATCTCTTCTTGAACCTTTCGTCTTATTTGTTTATTTAGATAATGAATTCAAATACTGTGGTAGTTTTGTCTGAAAGTAATCCCGATAAGTAGCGATCACTGTTTTAAATATCACATAATATTTGCATAAAATAACTATAACAATTATAGTTTTTAAATTTATTACAAAAATTACACATTTTAATATTAGACATTTTTAAAATTTTCTAAAATTGGCTTTTATTATTATTTATTTATTTATTTTATGATATCTTAGGATTACAAAATGCATCGTTAACAAATAGGTACACATTTACGATTATTACATCACATAAATTCCTTAGTTATCAATTAAGAGATATTATGATTTATTGTGAAAATTTTCATATTTATAATAGATATGGTTATAATAAATATACTCTAAACAGTCTAAGCCTATATTATGTCAAATTTGATCTACTTTTCAGATTAATATGTTCATTAAATTTTTTTAAGTGATTGTCCATTGCTCGATTTTTTTTATTTAATTTGATTTAATATTATTTTAATATATTGTAAACTCTACTGCTGGTAACTTATAAATTATGAATGGAATATAGCCTATAGGCCGTACAGAAATATTAACAGGAGAACTTTGTTATTTGTACTGAAATACCTGTAAGTCACAAGATGTATTTTTGTACTTTACCTTTATTTATTTGAATTTTATGTCAATTATGCAAAACGTTACTGTTCGTATTCTCGGAAGTATAGCTATAACTGATGATTGGACAATTTTCGTTAAAGATAATTAGTATGATAGGTATTTAAGTTATTTATTCGAATCTAATCTGGGTTAGATAACTATATCGATAAACTTAAATACTATTCTCTACGATAATGACTGTAAAAATTAAAATCAAACAATCATTAAACATTATGACTATGACATATGTATATATGTATATGTAGCTTATATCTATTATTTTATACCTACTATTATTTACTTTATTATAATATTGTTACATAAGTACATAACGTATATATGATTTAGAGTTTGTCAATAATATTTAAAAAAAAAAACACATTTGTTTTCACCTTCCAAACTATCCTATGCCTTGAGACAGCGTGCTCGCGCGTCAATTACATACATTTATTATACGTAAGTCAATGCTTTAATGTTCGATGGCGGATAGTAATGTTTATAAAAAGTAAAAACGTACGCAATACGATAACATAAGCAGTGACGAATGTGTGTGTGTGCGTACCTATAACAGTTCCCGTTGGTTACCTCTGCCACAGTTGCAAACGCGTGGACCAACTTAGACGGTGAAAGTTACAAGGATTGTTTTTTTTTACTATTATTAAAAGACGAGACTTGTTACACAATCGACAACGTTGTAAATCATTCTCGAAAATCATTCGGCAATTTAGGTCCCCACCCCTCCAGCATCGCACACCATATACATTACGCGTCTTCTAATAGATATGTATATTATTATGTGGTTACCTTAAACGTACACAAACATATACATCAAGCTGCGGAGATACCGAGAGTGTAATAATAATAATAATTAAGTATAATTACTCAATTTCGTATTGAAATCTTACGATATTGACGTGTGCCATAACAAAATAAAAAAATTGAAAAAATTTAGATAAGTAACCTCGACCCGTTTATCGGTATAGAGGTGGAAGTGCTATATTGACAAAATATTGAACGACTTCGACTAACTCAATGATAAAGGTTCGCAATTTTGCAACGACGGGAATGCCTAAGTCCAATAGGTAATGACGAACAATTTTTTTCAAACTAACAAAACATCTAGATATACAAACACTTATTAGAGGCGATAAGTTTTTTTTTTACAAAATTATATTTATGTTTCGATTAGAGTCAGCAAAATATCCATTCAAATGTTTCGCAGTAGAAATCGAAAAATGCACTCAACGCATGGATTAGGTACGGTAATATTATTTAACAACTGTTATGATAAACTGTATGGTAAGGTTTTTATGTATAACAGATATAACTATTATATGCTATTTAGGTAAAAATCATTAAATTTAACTTAAAACAGATTACCTATTTATCAAACGGTCTAAACTAGATGTTTGCAATACCTTTAGTACACGGGAAAATACAATATAAAATACATTATACGAGTACAAAATACCTGGTTTGAATTATGTTAAGATAATTTTAAAATCGTCTAAATCAAGACAAATAAGTGTGCTGTTTTAGAAGATTGTGTACCTAGTGTTAAGTGCATATAAGTATAACGCGTGTTGTCGCTTTTGTAATACTAACATTATTAACAACAATAAAATATTTGAAACGTTTAATGAATATACTTTAAAGAAAGTAAAACTCAATTCGAATTCAACGATCTAAATACAGTTAAATCATGAGTTGTTCTCGTGAATAGAAATACGTATTAATACGATAAAATGTTGAAATAATCACTGCGTGTTAATGACTTACGAGATAATAACATAAGTCTTGTTTATACCATGATCTTTTTTTAAATAAGAAACCAAATATAATATGTTTAGGACATAATATATACTTTCTTTCTATTGTTAAACTAAACAAAAAAATTATTAAATAAGTTATATAAATAATTCAACAAAAATTACATACCTACAATGGATATACATACCGTACTCAATAATGATGCTTTCTAAAAAGTACATAAAATTATAAGGGATTTCAACTTTTGTTGTGTGGTTTATTTTTAACTTGAAGTTCATTTTAATAATAAATAACAATTAATATACACTAATGATATAAAATAAAATTAAAATGTCTAACGAATGATAATATTAAATAGTAATTGCTTCTAATTATTTTTTAAATGTAATAACCAAGTACTACGTTACAATAAAATATTATCTTATAACAAACTAATTTCATATTAAATTTCATATTTGATTAAAATGTATGAAAATAATTTATATTTAATAATTGATTAATATATGAGATTAACATTTGCCCAAAAATAATATTATCAATTTTGTTACAATATATACCTAATTTTTTATATTAAAAAAAAACAACAAAAATAGTATACTTATTATTATAATAACATTATTATCTGTATTTATATTTTATTTAAATTTCTTTATTTTCAAATCAAAGATAATCTTCAGCAGTGAGTTGTCACCACGCGATGGCATTAATATTAAACAGACTACGGAACCATGATTGATATAATATACAAGGCCAACAATTTGATTTCCTGATCATTATTACTTGTTATTTTGAAGATCGAGTGGATTTCCCTGCAATATCCGTTGTGATGAATACAGCAAGAAAAAAACGAATTTCCCGATGAATTCTTTTTTGGAAAAAATACACCGTGAAAAGATTATATTAACAAACAACGAATAAATACAATTATAAACAACGTTTTTTTTTTCAAGAATTTGAATTTTGAATATTAAACGGTGACGTGTAAAAATGAAAATTTTCATTTTGGTTTCAATATTTGTTCATAATATTTTTGGATTTTGTAAACTGGTTTGGTGAAATTTCTACTTCTATTTATTAATAATTTATTGTATTCCATTGTTTCATATTATAATATTATATTAAAAATTAAGACGTTCGAACTGTCGAGAGTAAACCTTTATACTACGTATAGAATATAGATACAACAAGATTAACATACACAAAAAACCACATTTACCTTGAATTAAATACAAACTAAATGACATAATTTTTATTATCTACACAACATTATAATTACAGTCGAGTCTCGATAACTCGAACCTCGATAACTCGAAAACCTCGATAATTCGGATTGTTTTTTGTCCCTATGGAATTCTTATACACTCAATGCAATATTTGTAACTCGTAAAATACATAAGTCGAATTAATTTTTACTCCCTTGAAATTCGAGTTATCGAGACTCGACTGTACTTCGTTTTAATTTTGATTATTTTTAACACGGCTTTCTGAATAGGCAATTTTCTTACACGTGTGATGTAATAAATAACCATATTGTTATTGCTATTATTATTATTATTATTTGTAATAAAGATAATCGCTTGTTTATATAATACCTAGTAGAGTAATATTAAATTCAAACTTCACGAATTGAATTGAAGTAGCACAGTAATAATATGATGTATGCATAATATTGTAATATATTTTTCATGTTTATTTTAATTTTTTTTTCTGATATCCATAATTGACTAAGACAATAAAAATAATATATTATATAATCAACAAAATTGCAGTGCCTATTTAACTATAGTTAATTATAAATGCATACAAATTAAAAAAAAAACACGAATGACGAGATTATGAAAACAATTAATATTACAGTTGGCTTACTTTTCGTCAATAATGATTACAAGTGTACCTACTTTGTTTCACCATTTTGAAATATGTTTTTCTTATTTATATGAGACGGTAATTTAACTTCACGACGCGGAACCGAAAAGAATATAAATAATTAATAATTATGTATAAAAATAAGGTCGAAATTATTGCTCATCCGGGGGTTCTGAGTGGTGAAGTCAATCTTATTTGTCTTGAAACCGTCTAAGGGTTATACGTTGGCTATAATTTGCTTCTTTTTTTTTCAAAAATTGTGTTTCGCGCAATCGCGTCCTCTTGCGTGACAATAGTAAATGTTTATAAAAGTACGACTTGATAGTTAAAAATAATTGTAGAGAACTCGGTCTTCTCGCGTAAAGGTGAGTTTTACTCGACTTGTGTGACTTTAACGATTTTATTAATCGAGATCGTTCCCGCTAAACAAGTCTGTCCTGACGTTTTGCCTAATATTATTATTTACTATATAGTGTCGAAAATCGATTCTACGTTCTGCAATCATTATGAATTGTTGTGTAGTAATTATTGTTGTTGAAAAAAAAAAAATTAAAATAAATATTTTATAATATTATCGTACCGCGAACACAAGCCGTAAGGCGGTAGTCACGGACTTTTTGTTCTTCGGTTTGCGGTTCGCTAAACCGCTTCGTGGCAGATCGACCGTTTTGTGAACGGAGAGTGTGCTGCAGTCGCAGCCACCTCCGTTGCTGTTGTTGTCCGCGTCCGTCATCATTAGTGTCAAGAAAAACGAAACCAGACGCACCGCAACGACTATATATATGCGCGCGCGCGCTAATTAAAACGGCTCCGGTTATGAAACTTGTATGAACATTCACAGGTCACAGTACTCACAATTTGTTATTATGATATTATACGCTATCTATGCGATGAAATAATAATAATCATAATATAATAAACGTCGATGGTAGGTACGTAGTATTAATGATTTTAAACTTTTACCAAAGATTACCAGCTACAGTGCAGTGGGTACAAAACGATATCGTACAAATGGTATAGTATTCTTATTCGAATATCATCATTATACGTTGGAATAATATAATTTTAAACACTAAAATATAACTAACATTAAAAAATGTGTTTGTTTAGTTCATAACATTTAAGTTTTTTTAATACTATAACGTCTATAACTTCTATACTATTCCCTACTCAAACAAAAAAAATTATAATTTTTAAGTTATTTGTAAAGAAATGGTTATTGAACAATGAACCATAGTTGCATAAAAACAATTTTATCTTAAGTATAAGCTATAACATATATATTTTATTTCATAATTAATTAATTTCTATTATTTTTATCATTTTTATTCTTATATTCTTCTTAGTATAATTCTTTATATATTTTATTTTTTAGAGACTCGTCTTTCAAAACAAGGATTTTTATCCTTAGTATGATGAACGAAGCAGTGTAATAACAATAAATGAAATTCTATTTTTCTTAATTTCAATAGGTAATGCTAAATAAAATATAGATTATTATTATTGTATAATACTATGGTATTTGTGTCTTGCACGAGTTTTATGTACGATATATAGTTTTTTACAGGGATAATTTTTTTTAATACCAAGATTTGATCTTGCAACACCTGCCTCAACATATGATGTTTTTTTTAATTTAAACCACTTGTAGTCGATTTTCGTAATTTTATTTTTAATATAACAACTTCTATTTTAATTTATCAAAATATGAATATTTTTCTGAAATTATATAAATAAGAGGTATAAATATTTACATATATCACTAGATGTAAATATCATATTTAAATTTAGTAGTAGGTACTAAAAAAAAGTATTGATTAGTCATTTTTAATAACAAATAATATTTTGTAGTTTGTATATTAATATACTATTATGTAACTAACACATTACGAATTAAAATTTTTTTCTTGAATTTGAATAATTTTTTTTTTATCCAACCAGTTTTTCATCGCTTTTTATCGATATCCTAGTTAGTTTTAAATAATAATATGTTAAATATTACTGTATACTATTATATTACTAATAAATATCAACTATTTTACTAAATTAAATTTTAATAAATTGATTTGCATATTTTATCCATAATTTTAATTTCTAATAACTTCCTAGCTTTAATAATACCTAGTTAATAAGTAAAAAATAATTTTTAAAACACAAATAAGCTTTTAACAATTTATGTTTATTATATTTTTGAAATTACGGCGTACCTATATAATTTACCATTCACCATAATTAATTGGTCTAAAGGTATTTATATAAGCGATGAACTCTATTCATACTATTACATCAAAAAAGTTCAATATTACAGGCATCACAAATGCAAAGAATCATACGGAGAAAAATCTCAAAATTCAAATTTATACGATGAACAATTGGCGAGTATATAGATATCGATATGTGTCGTTAATAATTCATCAACTAATATGCATTCATTATGATAACACATTATTATGTGCTAACCTAACCTTTACAAGGATCAAATAAATCGATTCCGTATTTCCGTGTCTACACTATATATACTACATAAATAAATAATATACACAAGAATGCCAGTATATATATACATAACGTAAATCCTACAAAAAGAAAATCAATAATAATATTAAACGATTAAATTCGATGGTTCAAAATATACCTATCTTTGATTTAGTTATTTCACAATTTGGACTACTAAAAAAAAGTAAAAACGTATTATTAGATTTCCATTTAAATACACACTATCTATATCTATTGTGTACACTGTACATATGAGATATATTAACACAATAATTACAATTAAAAGAAAGAAAAATATGAGAACTGCGATAGGTATCATATTATTACGATGATTATATTGTCTATCGGGTACTACAGTAAGTTATTGTTATTATTCATTAATAAATACTACAAGTGACTTCAATTACTGTATAGGTAATAATTTTTTGATATCGTACTTAGTTATTGCTGTATATACGTAAATTAATACGTCCCTTCAATAGATGATAAAATTAGCTAAGAAAAATATTAATTTTGAATCGTTATTGGATATGGATAAGATATTATCATAGACATATTTACAATATATATATAATATTGAAGATAAATTGTAACGAGTTTAACCACCCTATAAATTGTACAATTTTCATTGCCCTAATAATAATAATAAGATACTTTAATTTGGTTTGGTTTCATTGAAATCAACTAAAGTTGTCTTTAAAAATAAATTTGAATATGTTTAAAGACTAATTGCTCACAAAATTGGTATGGTATATAAGCCAATTGAAGATGTCCTTATAAAATATCAAAGTCCAACTATAGAATTAAGAAGGTAATATGAACATGTTTATCATTAATGTACAACATAATTATTGACTAGCCTGAACTTGAAAAAAAATACAATTTAAAGTACCTATAGTTTATATTGCTTGTTATTCACAATTATTCTTATATTAATTTAGGAAAAAATAATTTTAATAAAAACAGTTCACTTAAACACACGTTATTGTTCTGTAATAAAATCTCAAATTTCATTCATTTTTTGACTAATGCTTATAAATCAAAAATTGTACTAGCTACTAAGATTTATAATCTTATGGCGTATGAAAATTAACTAATATTAATTACTTATCTTAAATTGTGTTTTTATATTCGTATAGGTACATATATCATTCTAGAAATATTGTTAATTTGGAATTTTAAACATGTTGTAATAATATTTTCTTATATTACTACTCTCTGTACTATCTTATGAAATAAGATAAATAAAATAAACAAATAATGTTATAATTTTTTATACCTTCATCAAGGCGAATCTCTGGTCATCGCTAAGATCCAAATCGGTTCTTCTGGACATATTGTGCGTGGTTTGAAGAAGTCGGAAAACGATGAAATCGAATGCAGTCTTACGAAACGAACGACAATGATTAAAATAAAATATAACACTATAGAGACGGCGTATGAAATGAAAACGGAACCTTATTCACATTCACCGCGGAGTGGACTCTGTGCGAACTGCCGACCGATCGACGACGGCAGCGGCGGCGGCCGACCGACCAAAGGAAATGCAAACGAGGGACACTTCGCCCTACCACCGATGGTACACCGCTATAACATCATCTATCTGCTGCACTTTCGAGACGACCTTAACACACTAATATTAACGTCGATACAAAAGTATTATAGACACGATGGGCCTAGCTGCAATAATAATGAGTATTTGTGTGCGTATTTGCTTCCTTCGTAATATTGTAAAACAATAATAAGAACAATTGACGACGATTGGAAACGGCTTGTGCTCGTACGACCGACTCGTGATAATATAAAATTAAAATAAAGAAGTATCAAATAGTCATCGAAAATTCTAAATATCTGCAATAGCTGCCGAGTCCGTGTTGCAATATACCTATATAATAATATCAAGTACCTATCCAATATTATTACAAGATTCTGCGTGAAGGGCGTGTAGCAATAAGGAAAACATACTGTAGTATTATACCTATATTATAATAAGTATACATATATTAACATAATATATCGTATTGTAATTACTTATTTGTCATTAGTTTTTATATTATCTAACACTCTTGTGTTAAAAAATACTATCTAACATTAAAAGGTATGTATATAGGTATATTGTTTGTGCAAAACCAGTGAATGCGAAAATCAATAACACATCGCGATATTATATTGGTCGGTCATAGTTATATGTGAAATGGGTTAGTATAGCGTGGGTGTAAAATGTCAGCGTAGACAAAAACTCGTAGGTACACAAAATAAATATAAAAAATATTTAACCCTAAGTACCTTCAATTTTTTTGTTTGTATTTTTATGTATAATGATAAGAAATGTATTATACTGTAACACTGAGTTTAAATAATCAAACGAAGGTAACTAAACATTAATTTAAAAAATATAGATTTAACACGTTAAAGTCACAGTTGAAATGAGGAAGAGATTGGTTTCAATAGTGTGTATAAGTTATTTAAATCCGAAGTGGTGTCACCATTAATACTGGATACCAATATCACTCGTACCGCTTCCTTAATTTTTATAATTTATTTTAATATGCGCATTAAATTTTTCAAAAAACCACATTAGTAATTAATAATATTATTACGTAGTTTCCTTAGCAATAATTGATTAAGACAATAATAGCCATTTCGTAATATTATACATATATATTTAATTTATTTTATTATTTCCTATATAACATAATACAATACAGTTGTATAGATCAATAATTTCTTATCACAGACTCATAGAACATCAAATAAAAAAATGTTTACTTAGACTTATAAGTTGATTTAGTAACTAATTAAGTACGTACTTTATATTTTCAATTACAGCAAAATCTAAAACATGACCATGACGAATAAAATTCATGTAGAATGCATATTATAATTCGATTACGCTTAATAATAATAATAATAATGGTTCATCTCAGCATTCTAATGATGCGATTATTATTATGTGCATTGTATACATTTTGTATTGTTCAATCATAACATCTTCATGATTATGATAGTGTAATATGATAGGTCCATTTTGGTCAAGGTATCTACAGACCAGAGTACTTAATTGTGTTTTCCTCTTGAGACGCGTAAGAACGATTACGTAAGCAATATAAGACGTATAGTGGAGTCACTGCAGCAAGTATATACATATTTTCATTAGGTAGTTAATAGTTATATTTACTAAAGTAAATCAGCTGAAGAAAATGTAGAGAACATAAAAAATGGCGTATTTGAAGATTTGTAAACGAATGCAATTTTGAATATTTAACTATCTATATGATACGCCATATAACAATATGTTATGTATAAGTTTTGCTCTTTTTAACCGTTTAAGGTGTAGGTATAACCACTATAGCATAGGTACATAATATTTTATTGTTTAAAATATATTATTTATAAATGATCGTCGTTGTTACATCGCCGAGAATATCTCAGCTAATAAAATGTTTTATATATTTACTGTTGGTAAACATGTTATCAATATAACATTCCTTATTACATTTTAAGCACGTTGCTTGTCACACGCGCACTCTTATTGTATGGCATATCATATGCGTTCATTTAGTGTTCCCTAATACAATATGCTGAAGCCTGAGAATTTAAAACTTAATAAATAATAATCTTAATAGTTAATTGTCTTATATAATATTATCTATTATCATATTCTTGGATTATAAAATCGTATCACTGCTTCACAAATCCAAATTAGATGATGATAATATGTACCTACTACCTAATAACAATAATAACTAATAATATGTATTAATTATTATATTAAAACAAATTTCAGTCTATGGTTCGGTGTATTGTACGAGTGTATGTATCCATGTTTAAAATATTGTATTAAATTGTTAAGCACTTACAGTTTTACCTGTAACATTAAGCAAAATTATATCATGTTGTGTATCTTGTAAACACTAAATTACTAAATTCTTAAATGGATACTTGTTCGTTCTTGAATTAGCACTTTTATATTGACTTAAAAAATCTCTGACAATTACAAATAAAAATTGAAACTTCTACATTATTCCATGTTCAAGTGTTTTAAGACCTTAAAATGTTTTAATTAGTTTAAAATATGACGTATTATACATATATACTATGTAACTGTAGATATACGAGTGATGAGTGTACATATATTAAAAAAGTGTTATCTTATCAAATTATCTGTACCTTAACCGCATATTATTATTGTACATGAGTTATACTTAACTAGTAATTATTTAAAATTAATTAAAAAATGTATAATGCGTTATATATATATTAATATATATTATAACAAGGACAATTTATTTTGTTTTCATCCCACAGAAGGACTTGGCTAATTGAGTAAAACCCGTGAAGTATAAAAATCTAATTTATACTAAATGAATACATATTATTCTATAACTTTGGAGTGATATCAAAATAATAAATTAACTATAGTCTATAATACCTACTCATAACAGATTTCATATGCCTTATTGTATCATAGATAATTTCAAGATTAAATATTCTGAATTACAGAAACTATGATACGTTTGTATACAGCATACAACAGATGTATTGCAATTCATACATCTTTCTCGGATCACCTCTGTCGCAGGATGATAATGATAAATAGAACTATTTTAAAATCTTTTCGGAAACTAAATTAACAAATTATCAATATAGTGCCTGTATGTATTTTTAAAATCTTTTCAAGTTATATTTGTGTATAATTTTCAATTTTTCAGTAACTCAAATTATTCATTATCCAGTTTTTATTGTACTTGATAAATACGGCTTTTAACGGAACGCTTGATTTAACAATAATAAGTATAAGTAAATTTATATATTATTTTATGTCATTAAACGTGACGGGTTTTGAGATTTTGAATACTGCCGCAATTGGATTCCAATACCAATACGAGTGTAATTATAATTTGAGTAACTCAAAATAATATAGAACTCAATGAATTTTACTTGAATGCAGTGGCGGATTTAGAGGGAGGGGTGCTTGGGAGCTAACGCACCCACCGTTCCGCTTATTTTTATTAAAAATCACTACTAATTCTCAATCTCGGTGGCGAATTTTTGGTACGGGTTACCAGACCGCGCGCCCCGCATCGTGGAGTAGCAAACACCGGTCGACAACCACGCACAAATTTTAGGTACATAATAGGTAATTTAGGACTATTATTATTAACAAAATAGCACCCACCATAACAAAATCCTAGATCCGCCACTGCTTGAATGTACCTAAAATGTTATTAATTTAGTCAAAACATATCTGAAAACGAATAAAACAACATCATTATGTATATATACGTAATATTATCATAATAAAATAACAAAAACATTTTCAGATTATTCCCACAGATATGATCTATAGTATTTTGGTTTTTTCTTCGTAAAATTATTTTTATGCTAATCTTATTATTATATACTTTTTTTATGCACTTGATTTTGCGTACCGTAATAATTATAAACTTTAAAATTTAGATCGAAAGACGGAATATGTACAATGTGTTCTATAGTTATAATAAGTTATAAAGTAATTATTTATAGATAAAGATTACTCATACTAATTTATTATTAAACAATATAATAATTTGGTATATATTTTTTCAAAAATAAGCTCGTTATTGAAGCTTTTACTTCATTCCATTTACGTAGGCTATCCGGTTAATTACAATGATAAGCACATTTTTTAGCGTAGCTGCACAGTGATTTAACAGCCAAATTAGACTTATTCATACATATATACATGCATATATTACATCATTTAATATTGTGCATAAGTGAATAACGAATAAGCGATTGTCAGTAGTCAATACATATATAATAGTTTCAAGTCGGGTTATGAATTATTGTCATATGGCCGTAAGTAAACTAAATAAGATTTAAACCAGTTTAAAATAGTTCTTAATTTTTTTGATGTGGTAGACGGTGATTTTTCAATTTATGTTCTATCAGAACATAATTGTGGTTACTATAATAATAGGTACTTTATTATATGAATGACTTTAAATTTAAACATAAGGTCGTTCGTGAGTATTATATACATATTATGTTTTAAACGTTTTATTCCTTCAAGACGTTTTGTAGGTAGATATTCGTATATTGTTAAAAGTCATAATAATTATAAACTACTATAATAGTATTATATTGTATACATACATGTGTTGTAAATCGAGTTTTGCTCAAATGCCTACGACAAATTATTATTACAGTTTTTAAATCAATATTAAAATACATAATGATATTATATTATATGAATATTCGATATTATAATCCTGTATAACAATGAGCGAAGCAAGGCGTAAATGATAATTCCTTTCACATTTGGTTTCTACATATAGGCACCAAAACCGGCATTCTTAGAATTGATAGTAGGTACTATGTTTTATGTCAATAATGAATATAGTATTAGTTAGATTATTTAAATTTTGATTAGTTTGTTCGGTCTGAAATGTAGGTTGTTGGACAGTCTCTTATATCATTTTTAAATGCTAATAAAAATTTTATTACATCTCTTTGGCCTTATGTACTAACTATGCACAGATTGTCGAATATTGTTATAACAAAAGTTTGTTCAAAAATAATATGATATTATAATGAATGTCAACCAATTAAATAAAATGTATTTCAACAAATTATCTATCATCAAACTCTTTTTTAAAATTATAATTATTATTATTCATTATTAAACTCGAGAACCAAGTGATTTTATTCATTTCATAGTTGTGTATTTTCCAAATTTCGATAGTTTTGGACATAAAAATGTTTAAATTTCAAATAATTTTGAAGCTAAGTATAAACATAAAATATTGTAAGTAAAAGAAAAGAAAATGAAAATGTTATCAACGTAAAACGTTATGAGTAGTTACAAATTTTTCTCGGTCATAATATTGTTGTAAGCGTTTGAGTGATTATACTTTTGTAGTACCTATCGGCATTATTCATCTGTTATTACTTGTAAAATGTACACATAAGCTCGTGTGAATTGTATTATAATAATTAACAAGTATTTGGATCGTCTTGCATTTGCATAGATTTTGTAATGCCTATAGAAGATGTTATGTACTATGCAAATTAATTAATTTAAATAATGAACTAACGCACAAGATTTTGTTTTATACATTTCTGTATTTTTAGTCATATTTTAAGGAAAGAAAATATTTGAAAATGATTAGCATATTAATGAAATTTCGAATTTTATTATTTTTATATTAAATATACCATTTGGCCAATCCGTCAATACGCATTTTACAAAATATTATCGAAAACGAAGAGATTTTATAAAGATATAAAAGTATTACCGACTTATTATATTATTTTAGGACCCAATTACCTACTGAAGAGGAAGCGAACAATACTTTTCTAGAATAAATTATTTAGTATATTAAATAATAATCTACAGCATAAGAAAATATCTAAATAGATGGTGCAATGATGTCAATGGTAAAATTATACAAAAATATTATTTTTTTAAAGTAATTTGGTTATTTTTATATTACATGCAAATTTTTACGAAATATACATTGTGATTTAACTCAAATTTGAAACTAATTTTTAATCATTTTTAATAATTATCAATTAATATTCATCAATACGTGTTTGTATCTATTTTAAAATGGCATTTTAAATAATCTGTGGTGATTTGAAATGTTAATTCTCTTTTGATATATTTACATGCGTTTTTCCTGGTATTATAAAAACCGTAAACTGTTGTAATTTTTATTATAAATTCGAACGTATATTTCAAGGATTTTTAGTGCAATAAGTCCCGAGTTCTAATAATCAAAACCATCGTACTCAAATGCCAGGATATGCCTTCCGGAATACAATATTATATATAGGTACCTAACATGAACATAATGGCACGATGCGTATTATTATCGATGCAGCAGAACAGTGCACTTTCGCGTCAGACATATTATATACTATAAAACGACACGCGTTCTAAGTTTTAAACGCTTTTCTAAGGTCACGGACGACGGGCACATTTTCGTTGTTTTTCTCAGAACTGCCGGATGGATCGTGCGGCGTCTTATACATAATGTCATAACCATATAACAGATACCCTTTATACATCGCACATACCTACACTATTGCGAGCATTATATAACTTTGTAGGAACTTACTGTACACGTATGGCTCTACGCGTGTGTGTGGCGTATTACGTACGTAGTCACGAGTGTACCGTGAGTGTGTGTATGCGTATACAAGACGCAAGGTCGGCGGACTGTTACCGGACAATTCGTATATCGTTCGGTGAATAAATTGTGTAACGTGTCCATTATGTGTTTTACGTATATTTATTTCGTTTCTCTCGAATACGCCGGCTAGAAGTGTCTAGGTATAACTGGTATCGATAAAATAAACGTGTGTAGTATATATTATATCGTACACGAGTTGTGTTGTACGCGGTACATATACCCTTCGGCGATCGCGTATAGTTCGCCGCGGCTGCTGCGGGTGAACGAACAGCAGCGTATTATTCCCGTGCCCGTCAAAAACGTATACCTACTGCACATAGTGAATTGTGTATTGTATAACAAGTCACACGATATAATGTATTATGCGTGGACAACCGCCGTTTTCGAGTATCAAAATCGTAATAATATGTGCACGGATAAC
>VUJU01003261.1:0-27513 GCA_009835225.1 Aphis craccivora | reverse complement strand
GTTATCCGTGCACATATTATTACGATTTTGATACTCGAAAACGGCGGTTGTCCACGCATAATACATTATATCGTGTGACTTGTTATACAATACACAATTCACTATGTGCAGTAGGTATACGTTTTTGACGGGCACGGGAATAATACGCTGCTGTTCGTTCACCCGCAGCAGCCGCGGCGAACTATACGCGATCGCCGAAGGGTATATGTACCGCGTACAACACAACTCGTGTACGATATAATATATACTACACACGTTTATTTTATCGATACCAGTTATACCTAGACACTTCTAGCCGGCGTATTCGAGAGAAACGAAATAAATATACGTAAAACACATAATGGACACGTTACACAATTTATTCACCGAACGATATACGAATTGTCCGGTAACAGTCCGCCGACCTTGCGTCTTGTATACGCATACACACACTCACGGTACACTCGTGACTACGTACGTAATACGCCACACACACGCGTAGAGCCATACGTGTACAGTAAGTTCCTACAAAGTTATATAATGCTCGCAATAGTGTAGGTATGTGCGATGTATAAAGGGTATCTGTTATATGGTTATGACATTATGTATAAGACGCCGCACGATCCATCCGGCAGTTCTGAGAAAAACAACGAAAATGTGCCCGTCGTCCGTGACCTTAGAAAAGCGTTTAAAACTTAGAACGCGTGTCGTTTTATAGTATATAATATGTCTGACGCGAAAGTGCACTGTTCTGCTGCATCGATAATAATACGCATCGTGCCATTATGTTCATGTTAGGTACCTATATATAATATTGTATTCCGGAAGGCATATCCTGGCATTTGAGTACGATGGTTTTGATTATTAGAACTCGGGACTTATTGCACTAAAAATCCTTGAAATATACGTTCGAATTTATAATAAAAATTACAACAGTTTACGGTTTTTATAATACCAGGAAAAACGCATGTAAATATATCAAAAGAGAATTAACATTTCAAATCACCACAGATTATTTAAAATGCCATTTTAAAATAGATACAAACACGTATTGATGAATATTAATTGATAATTATTAAAAATGATTAAAAATTAGTTTCAAATTTGAGTTAAATCACAATGTATATTTCGTAAAAATTTGCATGTAATATAAAAATAACCAAATTACTTTAAAAAAATAATATTTTTGTATAATTTTACCATTGACATCATTGCACCATCTATTTAGATATTTTCTTATGCTGTAGATTATTATTTAATATACTAAATAATTTATTCTAGAAAAGTATTGTTCGCTTCCTCTTCAGTAGGTAATTGGGTCCTAAAATAATATAATAAGTCGGTAATACTTTTATATCTTTATAAAATCTCTTCGTTTTCGATAATATTTTGTAAAATGCGTATTGACGGATTGGCCAAATGGTATATTTAATATAAAAATAATAAAATTCGAAATTTCATTAATATGCTAATCATTTTCAAATATTTTCTTTCCTTAAAATATGACTAAAAATACAGAAATGTATAAAACAAAATCTTGTGCGTTAGTTCATTATTTAAATTAATTAATTTGCATAGTACATAACATCTTCTATAGGCATTACAAAATCTATGCAAATGCAAGACGATCCAAATACTTGTTAATTATTATAATACAATTCACACGAGCTTATGTGTACATTTTACAAGTAATAACAGATGAATAATGCCGATAGGTACTACAAAAGTATAATCACTCAAACGCTTACAACAATATTATGACCGAGAAAAATTTGTAACTACTCATAACGTTTTACGTTGATAACATTTTCATTTTCTTTTCTTTTACTTACAATATTTTATGTTTATACTTAGCTTCAAAATTATTTGAAATTTAAACATTTTTATGTCCAAAACTATCGAAATTTGGAAAATACACAACTATGAAATGAATAAAATCACTTGGTTCTCGAGTTTAATAATGAATAATAATAATTATAATTTTAAAAAAGAGTTTGATGATAGATAATTTGTTGAAATACATTTTATTTAATTGGTTGACATTCATTATAATATCATATTATTTTTGAACAAACTTTTGTTATAACAATATTCGACAATCTGTGCATAGTTAGTACATAAGGCCAAAGAGATGTAATAAAATTTTTATTAGCATTTAAAAATGATATAAGAGACTGTCCAACAACCTACATTTCAGACCGAACAAACTAATCAAAATTTAAATAATCTAACTAATACTATATTCATTATTGACATAAAACATAGTACCTACTATCAATTCTAAGAATGCCGGTTTTGGTGCCTATATGTAGAAACCAAATGTGAAAGGAATTATCATTTACGCCTTGCTTCGCTCATTGTTATACAGGATTATAATATCGAATATTCATATAATATAATATCATTATGTATTTTAATATTGATTTAAAAACTGTAATAATAATTTGTCGTAGGCATTTGAGCAAAACTCGATTTACAACACATGTATGTATACAATATAATACTATTATAGTAGTTTATAATTATTATGACTTTTAACAATATACGAATATCTACCTACAAAACGTCTTGAAGGAATAAAACGTTTAAAACATAATATGTATATAATACTCACGAACGACCTTATGTTTAAATTTAAAGTCATTCATATAATAAAGTACCTATTATTATAGTAACCACAATTATGTTCTGATAGAACATAAATTGAAAAATCACCGTCTACCACATCAAAAAAATTAAGAACTATTTTAAACTGGTTTAAATCTTATTTAGTTTACTTACGGCCATATGACAATAATTCATAACCCGACTTGAAACTATTATATATGTATTGACTACTGACAATCGCTTATTCGTTATTCACTTATGCACAATATTAAATGATGTAATATATGCATGTATATATGTATGAATAAGTCTAATTTGGCTGTTAAATCACTGTGCAGCTACGCTAAAAAATGTGCTTATCATTGTAATTAACCGGATAGCCTACGTAAATGGAATGAAGTAAAAGCTTCAATAACGAGCTTATTTTTGAAAAAATATATACCAAATTATTATATTGTTTAATAATAAATTAGTATGAGTAATCTTTATCTATAAATAATTACTTTATAACTTATTATAACTATAGAACACATTGTACATATTCCGTCTTTCGATCTAAATTTTAAAGTTTATAATTATTACGGTACGCAAAATCAAGTGCATAAAAAAAGTATATAATAATAAGATTAGCATAAAAATAATTTTACGAAGAAAAAACCAAAATACTATAGATCATATCTGTGGGAATAATCTGAAAATGTTTTTGTTATTTTATTATGATAATATTACGTATATATACATAATGATGTTGTTTTATTCGTTTTCAGATATGTTTTGACTAAATTAATAACATTTTAGGTACATTCAAGCAGTGGCGGATCTAGGATTTTGTTATGGTGGGTGCTATTTTGTTAATAATAATAGTCCTAAATTACCTATTATGTACCTAAAATTTGTGCGTGGTTGTCGACCGGTGTTTGCTACTCCACGATGCGGGGCGCGCGGTCTGGTAACCCGTACCAAAAATTCGCCACCGAGATTGAGAATTAGTAGTGATTTTTAATAAAAATAAGCGGAACGGTGGGTGCGTTAGCTCCCAAGCACCCCTCCCTCTAAATCCGCCACTGCATTCAAGTAAAATTCATTGAGTTCTATATTATTTTGAGTTACTCAAATTATAATTACACTCGTATTGGTATTGGAATCCAATTGCGGCAGTATTCAAAATCTCAAAACCCGTCACGTTTAATGACATAAAATAATATATAAATTTACTTATACTTATTATTGTTAAATCAAGCGTTCCGTTAAAAGCCGTATTTATCAAGTACAATAAAAACTGGATAATGAATAATTTGAGTTACTGAAAAATTGAAAATTATACACAAATATAACTTGAAAAGATTTTAAAAATACATACAGGCACTATATTGATAATTTGTTAATTTAGTTTCCGAAAAGATTTTAAAATAGTTCTATTTATCATTATCATCCTGCGACAGAGGTGATCCGAGAAAGATGTATGAATTGCAATACATCTGTTGTATGCTGTATACAAACGTATCATAGTTTCTGTAATTCAGAATATTTAATCTTGAAATTATCTATGATACAATAAGGCATATGAAATCTGTTATGAGTAGGTATTATAGACTATAGTTAATTTATTATTTTGATATCACTCCAAAGTTATAGAATAATATGTATTCATTTAGTATAAATTAGATTTTTATACTTCACGGGTTTTACTCAATTAGCCAAGTCCTTCTGTGGGATGAAAACAAAATAAATTGTCCTTGTTATAATATATATTAATATATATATAACGCATTATACATTTTTTAATTAATTTTAAATAATTACTAGTTAAGTATAACTCATGTACAATAATAATATGCGGTTAAGGTACAGATAATTTGATAAGATAACACTTTTTTAATATATGTACACTCATCACTCGTATATCTACAGTTACATAGTATATATGTATAATACGTCATATTTTAAACTAATTAAAACATTTTAAGGTCTTAAAACACTTGAACATGGAATAATGTAGAAGTTTCAATTTTTATTTGTAATTGTCAGAGATTTTTTAAGTCAATATAAAAGTGCTAATTCAAGAACGAACAAGTATCCATTTAAGAATTTAGTAATTTAGTGTTTACAAGATACACAACATGATATAATTTTGCTTAATGTTACAGGTAAAACTGTAAGTGCTTAACAATTTAATACAATATTTTAAACATGGATACATACACTCGTACAATACACCGAACCATAGACTGAAATTTGTTTTAATATAATAATTAATACATATTATTAGTTATTATTGTTATTAGGTAGTAGGTACATATTATCATCATCTAATTTGGATTTGTGAAGCAGTGATACGATTTTATAATCCAAGAATATGATAATAGATAATATTATATAAGACAATTAACTATTAAGATTATTATTTATTAAGTTTTAAATTCTCAGGCTTCAGCATATTGTATTAGGGAACACTAAATGAACGCATATGATATGCCATACAATAAGAGTGCGCGTGTGACAAGCAACGTGCTTAAAATGTAATAAGGAATGTTATATTGATAACATGTTTACCAACAGTAAATATATAAAACATTTTATTAGCTGAGATATTCTCGGCGATGTAACAACGACGATCATTTATAAATAATATATTTTAAACAATAAAATATTATGTACCTATGCTATAGTGGTTATACCTACACCTTAAACGGTTAAAAAGAGCAAAACTTATACATAACATATTGTTATATGGCGTATCATATAGATAGTTAAATATTCAAAATTGCATTCGTTTACAAATCTTCAAATACGCCATTTTTTATGTTCTCTACATTTTCTTCAGCTGATTTACTTTAGTAAATATAACTATTAACTACCTAATGAAAATATGTATATACTTGCTGCAGTGACTCCACTATACGTCTTATATTGCTTACGTAATCGTTCTTACGCGTCTCAAGAGGAAAACACAATTAAGTACTCTGGTCTGTAGATACCTTGACCAAAATGGACCTATCATATTACACTATCATAATCATGAAGATGTTATGATTGAACAATACAAAATGTATACAATGCACATAATAATAATCGCATCATTAGAATGCTGAGATGAACCATTATTATTATTATTATTAAGCGTAATCGAATTATAATATGCATTCTACATGAATTTTATTCGTCATGGTCATGTTTTAGATTTTGCTGTAATTGAAAATATAAAGTACGTACTTAATTAGTTACTAAATCAACTTATAAGTCTAAGTAAACATTTTTTTATTTGATGTTCTATGAGTCTGTGATAAGAAATTATTGATCTATACAACTGTATTGTATTATGTTATATAGGAAATAATAAAATAAATTAAATATATATGTATAATATTACGAAATGGCTATTATTGTCTTAATCAATTATTGCTAAGGAAACTACGTAATAATATTATTAATTACTAATGTGGTTTTTTGAAAAATTTAATGCGCATATTAAAATAAATTATAAAAATTAAGGAAGCGGTACGAGTGATATTGGTATCCAGTATTAATGGTGACACCACTTCGGATTTAAATAACTTATACACACTATTGAAACCAATCTCTTCCTCATTTCAACTGTGACTTTAACGTGTTAAATCTATATTTTTTAAATTAATGTTTAGTTACCTTCGTTTGATTATTTAAACTCAGTGTTACAGTATAATACATTTCTTATCATTATACATAAAAATACAAACAAAAAAATTGAAGGTACTTAGGGTTAAATATTTTTTATATTTATTTTGTGTACCTACGAGTTTTTGTCTACGCTGACATTTTACACCCACGCTATACTAACCCATTTCACATATAACTATGACCGACCAATATAATATCGCGATGTGTTATTGATTTTCGCATTCACTGGTTTTGCACAAACAATATACCTATATACATACCTTTTAATGTTAGATAGTATTTTTTAACACAAGAGTGTTAGATAATATAAAAACTAATGACAAATAAGTAATTACAATACGATATATTATGTTAATATATGTATACTTATTATAATATAGGTATAATACTACAGTATGTTTTCCTTATTGCTACACGCCCTTCACGCAGAATCTTGTAATAATATTGGATAGGTACTTGATATTATTATATAGGTATATTGCAACACGGACTCGGCAGCTATTGCAGATATTTAGAATTTTCGATGACTATTTGATACTTCTTTATTTTAATTTTATATTATCACGAGTCGGTCGTACGAGCACAAGCCGTTTCCAATCGTCGTCAATTGTTCTTATTATTGTTTTACAATATTACGAAGGAAGCAAATACGCACACAAATACTCATTATTATTGCAGCTAGGCCCATCGTGTCTATAATACTTTTGTATCGACGTTAATATTAGTGTGTTAAGGTCGTCTCGAAAGTGCAGCAGATAGATGATGTTATAGCGGTGTACCATCGGTGGTAGGGCGAAGTGTCCCTCGTTTGCATTTCCTTTGGTCGGTCGGCCGCCGCCGCTGCCGTCGTCGATCGGTCGGCAGTTCGCACAGAGTCCACTCCGCGGTGAATGTGAATAAGGTTCCGTTTTCATTTCATACGCCGTCTCTATAGTGTTATATTTTATTTTAATCATTGTCGTTCGTTTCGTAAGACTGCATTCGATTTCATCGTTTTCCGACTTCTTCAAACCACGCACAATATGTCCAGAAGAACCGATTTGGATCTTAGCGATGACCAGAGATTCGCCTTGATGAAGGTATAAAAAATTATAACATTATTTGTTTATTTTATTTATCTTATTTCATAAGATAGTACAGAGAGTAGTAATATAAGAAAATATTATTACAACATGTTTAAAATTCCAAATTAACAATATTTCTAGAATGATATATGTACCTATACGAATATAAAAACACAATTTAAGATAAGTAATTAATATTAGTTAATTTTCATACGCCATAAGATTATAAATCTTAGTAGCTAGTACAATTTTTGATTTATAAGCATTAGTCAAAAAATGAATGAAATTTGAGATTTTATTACAGAACAATAACGTGTGTTTAAGTGAACTGTTTTTATTAAAATTATTTTTTCCTAAATTAATATAAGAATAATTGTGAATAACAAGCAATATAAACTATAGGTACTTTAAATTGTATTTTTTTTCAAGTTCAGGCTAGTCAATAATTATGTTGTACATTAATGATAAACATGTTCATATTACCTTCTTAATTCTATAGTTGGACTTTGATATTTTATAAGGACATCTTCAATTGGCTTATATACCATACCAATTTTGTGAGCAATTAGTCTTTAAACATATTCAAATTTATTTTTAAAGACAACTTTAGTTGATTTCAATGAAACCAAACCAAATTAAAGTATCTTATTATTATTATTAGGGCAATGAAAATTGTACAATTTATAGGGTGGTTAAACTCGTTACAATTTATCTTCAATATTATATATATATTGTAAATATGTCTATGATAATATCTTATCCATATCCAATAACGATTCAAAATTAATATTTTTCTTAGCTAATTTTATCATCTATTGAAGGGACGTATTAATTTACGTATATACAGCAATAACTAAGTACGATATCAAAAAATTATTACCTATACAGTAATTGAAGTCACTTGTAGTATTTATTAATGAATAATAACAATAACTTACTGTAGTACCCGATAGACAATATAATCATCGTAATAATATGATACCTATCGCAGTTCTCATATTTTTCTTTCTTTTAATTGTAATTATTGTGTTAATATATCTCATATGTACAGTGTACACAATAGATATAGATAGTGTGTATTTAAATGGAAATCTAATAATACGTTTTTACTTTTTTTTAGTAGTCCAAATTGTGAAATAACTAAATCAAAGATAGGTATATTTTGAACCATCGAATTTAATCGTTTAATATTATTATTGATTTTCTTTTTGTAGGATTTACGTTATGTATATATATACTGGCATTCTTGTGTATATTATTTATTTATGTAGTATATATAGTGTAGACACGGAAATACGGAATCGATTTATTTGATCCTTGTAAAGGTTAGGTTAGCACATAATAATGTGTTATCATAATGAATGCATATTAGTTGATGAATTATTAACGACACATATCGATATCTATATACTCGCCAATTGTTCATCGTATAAATTTGAATTTTGAGATTTTTCTCCGTATGATTCTTTGCATTTGTGATGCCTGTAATATTGAACTTTTTTGATATAATAGTATGAATAGAGTTCATCGCTTATATAAATACCTTTAGACCAATTAATTATGGTGAATGGTAAATTATATAAATTATACCTAGGTACGCCGTAATTTCAAAAATATAATAAACATAAATTGTTAAAAGCTTATTTATGTTTTAAAATTTTTTTTTTACTTATTAACTAGGTATTATTAAAGCTAGGAAGTTATTAGAAATTAAAATTAAGGATAAAATATGCAAATCAATTTATTAAAATTTAACTTAGTAAAATAGTTGATATTTATTAGTAATATAATAGTATACAGTAATATTTAACATATTATTATTTAAAACTAACTAGGATATCGATAAAAAGCGATGAAACACTGGTTGGATAAAAAAAAAATTATTCAGATTCAAGAAAAAAATTTTAATTCGTAATGTGTTAGTACCTACTACTAAATTTAAATATGATATTTACATCTAGTGTTATATGTAAATATTTATACCTCTTATTTATGTAATTTCAGAAAAATATTCATATTTTGATAAATTAAAATAGAAGTTGTTATATTAAAAATAAAATTACGAAAATCGACTACAAGTGGTTTAAATTTAAAAAAACATCATATGTTGAGGCAGGTGTTGCAAGATCAAATCTTGGTATTAAAAAAAATTATCCCTGTAAAAAACTATACATCGTACATAAAACTCGTGCAAGACACCAATACCATAGTATTATAAAATAATAATAATCTATATTTTATTTAGCATTACCTATTGAAGTTAAGAAAAATAGAATTTCATTTATTGTTATTACACTTCTTCGTCCATCATACTAAGGATAAAAATCCTTGTTTTGAAAGCTAAGTCTCTAAAAAATAAAATATATAAAAAATTATACTAAGAAGAATATAAGAATAAAAATATTAAAAATAATAGAAATTAATTAATTATGAAATAAAATATATATGTTATAGCTTATACTTAAGATAGAATTGTTTTTATGCAACTATGGTTCATTGTTCAATAACCATCTCTTTACAAATAACTTAAAAATTATAATTTTTTTTTATTTGAGTAGGGAATAGTATAGAAGTTATAGACGTTAAAGTATTAAAAAAACTTAAAAGTTATGAACTAAACAAACACATTTTTTAATGTTAGTTATATTTTAGTGTTTAAAATCATATTATTCCAACGTATTTATTTATTTATTTATTCTTCAAGAAGATAATGGGCCCCACTGAACATGTTCAAAAATAATGATGTATAATGATGATATTCGAATAAGAATACTATACCATTTGTACGATATCGTCTTGTACCCACTGCACTGTAGCTGGTAATCTTTGGTAAAAGTTTAAAATCATTAATACTACGTACCTACCATCGACGTTTATTATATTATTATTATTATTATTATTTCATCGCATAGATAGCGTATAATATCATAATAACAAATTGTGAGTACTGTGACCTGTGAATGTTCATACAAGTTTCATAACCGGAGCCGTTTTAATTAGCGCGCGCGCGCATATATATAGTCGTTGCGGTGCGTCTGGTTTCGTTTTTCTTGACACTAATGATGACGGACGCGGACAACAACAGCAACGGAGGTGGCTGCGACTGCAGCACACTCTCCGTTCACAAAACGGTCGATCTGCCACGAAGCGGTTTAGCGAACCGCAAACCGAAGAACAAAAAGTCCGTGACTACCGCCTTACGGCTTGTGTTCGCGGTACGATAATATTATAAAATATTTATTTTAATTTTTTTTTTTTCAACAACAATAATTACTACACAACAATTCATAATGATTGCAGAACGTAGAATCGATTTTCGACACTATATAGTAAATAATAATATTAGGCAAAACGTCAGGACAGACTTGTTTAGCGGGAACGATCTCGATTAATAAAATCGTTAAAGTCACACAAGTCGAGTAAAACTCACCTTTACGCGAGAAGACCGAGTTCTCTACAATTATTTTTAACTATCAAGTCGTACTTTTATAAACATTTACTATTGTCACGCAAGAGGACGCGATTGCGCGAAACACAATTTTTGAAAAAAAAAGAAGCAAATTATAGCCAACGTATAACCCTTAGACGGTTTCAAGACAAATAAGATTGACTTCACCACTCAGAACCCCCGGATGAGCAATAATTTCGACCTTATTTTTATACATAATTATTAATTATTTATATTCTTTTCGGTTCCGCGTCGTGAAGTTAAATTACCGTCTCATATAAATAAGAAAAACATATTTCAAAATGGTGAAACAAAGTAGGTACACTTGTAATCATTATTGACGAAAAGTAAGCCAACTGTAATATTAATTGTTTTCATAATCTCGTCATTCGTGTTTTTTTTTTAATTTGTATGCATTTATAATTAACTATAGTTAAATAGGCACTGCAATTTTGTTGATTATATAATATATTATTTTTATTGTCTTAGTCAATTATGGATATCAGAAAAAAAAATTAAAATAAACATGAAAAATATATTACAATATTATGCATACATCATATTATTACTGTGCTACTTCAATTCAATTCGTGAAGTTTGAATTTAATATTACTCTACTAGGTATTATATAAACAAGCGATTATCTTTATTACAAATAATAATAATAATAATAGCAATAACAATATGGTTATTTATTACATCACACGTGTAAGAAAATTGCCTATTCAGAAAGCCGTGTTAAAAATAATCAAAATTAAAACGAAGTACAGTCGAGTCTCGATAACTCGAATTTCAAGGGAGTAAAAATTAATTCGACTTATGTATTTTACGAGTTACAAATATTGCATTGAGTGTATAAGAATTCCATAGGGACAAAAAACAATCCGAATTATCGAGGTTTTCGAGTTATCGAGGTTCGAGTTATCGAGACTCGACTGTAATTATAATGTTGTGTAGATAATAAAAATTATGTCATTTAGTTTGTATTTAATTCAAGGTAAATGTGGTTTTTTGTGTATGTTAATCTTGTTGTATCTATATTCTATACGTAGTATAAAGGTTTACTCTCGACAGTTCGAACGTCTTAATTTTTAATATAATATTATAATATGAAACAATGGAATACAATAAATTATTAATAAATAGAAGTAGAAATTTCACCAAACCAGTTTACAAAATCCAAAAATATTATGAACAAATATTGAAACCAAAATGAAAATTTTCATTTTTACACGTCACCGTTTAATATTCAAAATTCAAATTCTTGAAAAAAAAAACGTTGTTTATAATTGTATTTATTCGTTGTTTGTTAATATAATCTTTTCACGGTGTATTTTTTCCAAAAAAGAATTCATCGGGAAATTCGTTTTTTTCTTGCTGTATTCATCACAACGGATATTGCAGGGAAATCCACTCGATCTTCAAAATAACAAGTAATAATGATCAGGAAATCAAATTGTTGGCCTTGTATATTATATCAATCATGGTTCCGTAGTCTGTTTAATATTAATGCCATCGCGTGGTGACAACTCACTGCTGAAGATTATCTTTGATTTGAAAATAAAGAAATTTAAATAAAATATAAATACAGATAATAATGTTATTATAATAATAAGTATACTATTTTTGTTGTTTTTTTTTAATATAAAAAATTAGGTATATATTGTAACAAAATTGATAATATTATTTTTGGGCAAATGTTAATCTCATATATTAATCAATTATTAAATATAAATTATTTTCATACATTTTAATCAAATATGAAATTTAATATGAAATTAGTTTGTTATAAGATAATATTTTATTGTAACGTAGTACTTGGTTATTACATTTAAAAAATAATTAGAAGCAATTACTATTTAATATTATCATTCGTTAGACATTTTAATTTTATTTTATATCATTAGTGTATATTAATTGTTATTTATTATTAAAATGAACTTCAAGTTAAAAATAAACCACACAACAAAAGTTGAAATCCCTTATAATTTTATGTACTTTTTAGAAAGCATCATTATTGAGTACGGTATGTATATCCATTGTAGGTATGTAATTTTTGTTGAATTATTTATATAACTTATTTAATAATTTTTTTGTTTAGTTTAACAATAGAAAGAAAGTATATATTATGTCCTAAACATATTATATTTGGTTTCTTATTTAAAAAAAGATCATGGTATAAACAAGACTTATGTTATTATCTCGTAAGTCATTAACACGCAGTGATTATTTCAACATTTTATCGTATTAATACGTATTTCTATTCACGAGAACAACTCATGATTTAACTGTATTTAGATCGTTGAATTCGAATTGAGTTTTACTTTCTTTAAAGTATATTCATTAAACGTTTCAAATATTTTATTGTTGTTAATAATGTTAGTATTACAAAAGCGACAACACGCGTTATACTTATATGCACTTAACACTAGGTACACAATCTTCTAAAACAGCACACTTATTTGTCTTGATTTAGACGATTTTAAAATTATCTTAACATAATTCAAACCAGGTATTTTGTACTCGTATAATGTATTTTATATTGTATTTTCCCGTGTACTAAAGGTATTGCAAACATCTAGTTTAGACCGTTTGATAAATAGGTAATCTGTTTTAAGTTAAATTTAATGATTTTTACCTAAATAGCATATAATAGTTATATCTGTTATACATAAAAACCTTACCATACAGTTTATCATAACAGTTGTTAAATAATATTACCGTACCTAATCCATGCGTTGAGTGCATTTTTCGATTTCTACTGCGAAACATTTGAATGGATATTTTGCTGACTCTAATCGAAACATAAATATAATTTTGTAAAAAAAAAACTTATCGCCTCTAATAAGTGTTTGTATATCTAGATGTTTTGTTAGTTTGAAAAAAATTGTTCGTCATTACCTATTGGACTTAGGCATTCCCGTCGTTGCAAAATTGCGAACCTTTATCATTGAGTTAGTCGAAGTCGTTCAATATTTTGTCAATATAGCACTTCCACCTCTATACCGATAAACGGGTCGAGGTTACTTATCTAAATTTTTTCAATTTTTTTATTTTGTTATGGCACACGTCAATATCGTAAGATTTCAATACGAAATTGAGTAATTATACTTAATTATTATTATTATTACACTCTCGGTATCTCCGCAGCTTGATGTATATGTTTGTGTACGTTTAAGGTAACCACATAATAATATACATATCTATTAGAAGACGCGTAATGTATATGGTGTGCGATGCTGGAGGGGTGGGGACCTAAATTGCCGAATGATTTTCGAGAATGATTTACAACGTTGTCGATTGTGTAACAAGTCTCGTCTTTTAATAATAGTAAAAAAAAACAATCCTTGTAACTTTCACCGTCTAAGTTGGTCCACGCGTTTGCAACTGTGGCAGAGGTAACCAACGGGAACTGTTATAGGTACGCACACACACACATTCGTCACTGCTTATGTTATCGTATTGCGTACGTTTTTACTTTTTATAAACATTACTATCCGCCATCGAACATTAAAGCATTGACTTACGTATAATAAATGTATGTAATTGACGCGCGAGCACGCTGTCTCAAGGCATAGGATAGTTTGGAAGGTGAAAACAAATGTGTTTTTTTTTTTAAATATTATTGACAAACTCTAAATCATATATACGTTATGTACTTATGTAACAATATTATAATAAAGTAAATAATAGTAGGTATAAAATAATAGATATAAGCTACATATACATATATACATATGTCATAGTCATAATGTTTAATGATTGTTTGATTTTAATTTTTACAGTCATTATCGTAGAGAATAGTATTTAAGTTTATCGATATAGTTATCTAACCCAGATTAGATTCGAATAAATAACTTAAATACCTATCATACTAATTATCTTTAACGAAAATTGTCCAATCATCAGTTATAGCTATACTTCCGAGAATACGAACAGTAACGTTTTGCATAATTGACATAAAATTCAAATAAATAAAGGTAAAGTACAAAAATACATCTTGTGACTTACAGGTATTTCAGTACAAATAACAAAGTTCTCCTGTTAATATTTCTGTACGGCCTATAGGCTATATTCCATTCATAATTTATAAGTTACCAGCAGTAGAGTTTACAATATATTAAAATAATATTAAATCAAATTAAATAAAAAAAATCGAGCAATGGACAATCACTTAAAAAAATTTAATGAACATATTAATCTGAAAAGTAGATCAAATTTGACATAATATAGGCTTAGACTGTTTAGAGTATATTTATTATAACCATATCTATTATAAATATGAAAATTTTCACAATAAATCATAATATCTCTTAATTGATAACTAAGGAATTTATGTGATGTAATAATCGTAAATGTGTACCTATTTGTTAACGATGCATTTTGTAATCCTAAGATATCATAAAATAAATAAATAAATAATAATAAAAGCCAATTTTAGAAAATTTTAAAAATGTCTAATATTAAAATGTGTAATTTTTGTAATAAATTTAAAAACTATAATTGTTATAGTTATTTTATGCAAATATTATGTGATATTTAAAACAGTGATCGCTACTTATCGGGATTACTTTCAGACAAAACTACCACAGTATTTGAATTCATTATCTAAATAAACAAATAAGACGAAAGGTTCAAGAAGAGATACCTTTATAGTGTATATATTATGCATTGTAATTTAAAAATTAAATTTGACTATGTAGTAATTAATATACTAATAAAATAAATATTCATTAAATATTATATATTTAATTATTTATGTATTTCAAATGTATGTTGTTATTCGTGAAAAAAAAACACAAAGATTTATTACAATTAGAATACAAAATATATTTATTTATTTTTTAAGTGGTTTCATTATCACTTCAAATTTTGTAAAAAAAATTATTTCAAAACTTAAATATTTTCCTATGTGATGAGTCGAGATAATAGTAATAGGTAATCATCATTTTGATATTTTTATATTTTATATGCAATAAAATTGAGAAATTGGTCTAAAAATTTAAAAATATATCCTCAACATCGATCCCATGACTAATGTAGTAAATCCAATAGACTAATTTTGTTCATATCTATTATTATAGTATACACTTAAATCGGAACCCATTTGTTTGATTTCAATAGGTCATTATGTCCATTAATCATAAGAGGCATGAGTCCAATAAACGTCAACTACCTACTGTATATGATATATAATATTTTGTAATACACTAATTTAACTTGAGTTATGAATTATAATAATAATTGTTTAGATTTACTTCATACTTAAACATTTTTACGTATTGGTGATTCATTATTTTTTACATATATGGCTATATGACATCTTTATGCGTATAATTAGAAACGTATTTAAGAAATATTTTGAAAGTTTAAATCACTTTTCATTCATTCTTATTTCCTTTCATCAAATGTTAAAGAAAAATAATATTTTATTTATACATTATAAGTCTTAACTTTTATTTACAATTTATATTGATTATGGTTTATACTAACTACTCCTAAAATTATTTTCTGTGTATGTGGCTGCATATTATACGAGTATATTATATATTTAGCGCTATATGTAAAAATGATAAATTAAATTCTTTAAAAATAATGCCAACTGATTAATATATAAAAACTTGTATAAATAAAAAAAATCATTCGTATCGTTCTATAAAAATTTAGCCTAAAAAACTATAAGTATACTAAATCTATATAATGCAGCAGATAGATCGCATACACACTACACCTTATATTTAACACTATTTTAAATATTTTCTCCGCGGAGAAGCTAACAAAGAGTTGAATGAACAAAAAAATAATTGAATAATTCACTAAAATGTAATAGAACAATCATGTACCTACCACTAAATCATGTTTAAGGGATCATTAGATCACTATTGATTTTTAAGTGTTTAGTTATTGTTTATTATAGATCGGCAAAGAGAGTTTTAATCATAAATGTGATTTTAATTTACTAAATATAAAATACACATACACTTAAAATCATGTATATTTCAGTAAAATACTAAGACACACGTTGGTCAAGTTAAAACATTTTATATCATGAATTTATTCAAAATAACAATATGTATATTGTATATGCAAGTACCTGAAGTACCTAGGTATTATAATAATATATTCTATGGAACATTTTTAACGATCAAACCAATAACTATTAATTATGATAAATAAATATAATATTATACAATATACAGTAATAATAACATTGCATTTGTGCTGTTTCAGTTGCGAAGAAGCGTTGCAGACTTAAAATTGGATGATAAATACGACGACTGCTTTTTACTAAGATGGCTTGAAGGTATAATAATTTAACCTTTTAAACAATTTATAAAACACAAGCGTACATTTTATTAGTTTAGTACTTTATAATATCATATATGATTAAAATTTTAATAATAAAAGTTCGCTGACTTTAATAAAACATGTATTTGTTTCTCTTATATGTGTAATAATTTAAAAGGAGGAAAAACTATTCAAAACATCGTTACAACGAGGGTAATTGAGGTGAATTAATATCTATATAGTCCAGAGGTCTCAAACACACGGTCCGCAAGCCCTTTCGATGTGGATCGCAATGAATATTTATTTTTCAAAAATTTTTATTTTTATTTTAGATTCAGTATTAGAATGAGTAAAAAAAGGGTTTTGCCCACTAATCCTTAACGTAAAAATATTATATGGAACATTAGTAATTTGGGTTTGAGACCACTAATATAGTCTATAATATTATGTAATTACACATATATGTGTCATACTCCAGGGTTCCGAGTTCATTAAAAATTTACTAAGACAATCTTACATCAGTTATATCGAAATTTTACATTTCTATATTTCTATATATTATGTACAATAATACTAATATAAAACAATCATATACATATATATGTGTATAATATATGTATATAATAACATGTGACTTTTTATGTTTTCTGTTTCAATGTTTAATTGAATCGCTTAGATGTCAGCGTACATGTAAAAACAGGTGTGTACTTAATAATGGAGGCAGTAAAGTTAAGCATCACTATATCAGAATCAGAGCGCATAAATTTCATGTTTTTTTTTTTTTTATAATTTTAAGTCTGTATAATATGATGATCAAATATCATAAAAATTATGCTGCCCTATTTCATAAGATAATTTATAAAAACATATAGGCAAAAAATATCTTATATAATATATTACCTATATATATAAATATATATTTATCAATACGTATACATCACAAATTATAATATGGTATACCTAATTACCAAAATAAATAGACATAAAAATCAGTAATCAAAAGCTTGACTTTGATGCTTTTTTATTTAATATTTTATAATATTCGAAAAATAATCTATCTACTTATTTATATGTATTTATATTATATATATATATGCCAAATACCACTCACTGACTTACTAATCGTTATTTATTTAAAACAATAAAACATCTAAATTTGAATTGTTGAATAATGATTCCTATAATACAGTAGATCTGAAAGAAAGTATTTTTAAAACATTCTTATTTTAAATATGAGATTTCGTAGGGATTTTATTTCCACAAACAGAGATAATTTTTTTTTTTTTTTTGTATATAGTTGCTCCTCTTTCTTTATGCAAATTAAATAGTTGTAATATGTATAATTAGATATAATTTTTTCAAAATAACTCAAATGAATGTACCTATTCCTATTAAAAATGTGTATACCTTAAGTATATTAAATTTAACGGAGTTTAAGACGGGAAAAATCTACTGGCATTAATTTATTTGTCACGGGAAACGCTGTTGTAGTATTATAGGTATATAATATAACTATGTCAAACTTCAGACACTTTTTTGATTTCATATTTTTATATTAATTTTCACTTAGGTATCAATTTTTCATGAAGAATTCATGATACCTAAGTAATATTGAAAATACGTTATTAATCCAATTAAATAGTTACAGTTAAATTGATTATAAAATGTATAGTTAATTAACATTGAATTTATTTGATCGTATATTTTATAGCTCGAAACTTCGATCCAAAAGGAGCAGAAGAAATGTTGAGAACAGTGAGTAGTTTTAATATAATAAACGATTCAGAAATATTATTAGTCTAAGTGCTTTATATTTTGTTTAATTTGAATAAATTCGTTCTATATTTCACTAAAGTATATTATGATGAATATTATAGATTATATTTTATTATATAGTCAATGAAATGGCGGGAAGAGTGGTCGATCAACAAGGACGATGGCTGGCAGCCACCCCAAGTGCTGGTCGACTACATGCCGAGCGGTATCAGCGGCTTCGACAAGGAAGGATCACCCGTTGTTGTGCTTCCATTCGCCGGGTTCGATGTGTGTGGCCTACTCAAATCAGCCCCGCCAAAAGACATGGTCAGGTTTTTAGCACAAAAGCTTGACTCGTACTTAGAAGTTGCCAGGCAATCGTCGTTGAAACATGGTCCAAAAGCATCGCAGGTGTGCTGTATCGTCGACCTGACCGACTTTAACCTAAGACAATTCACTTGGAGACCAGGTAGATTATTATTCATTCGCCCTTAGTTATCATTTATTATATTAAATATTTTATATGATGTTAAAATTCATCAACTCACAGTCATTATTGATATTAACTTTTAAAATTTTAATTTAAACATTTATAAACCAAACAAAATGTTTCGATATTAAACATTTTTATACCTACTACAAAAAATAAATATAAATATATGATAGCAGTATAGCAAGTTTTTAAGGGTATTATTTTTATGTAAAGTTACCAAAAGTTGACTATTAAATGTGCATTATATTATTCTAAACATAAAAGAATATTCTAACATTATTAACGATAAAATTAGTGACCCTTCCTTCCAAATAAATTGCTGATTATGTTTTAATTGTCTAAAATAGTGTTATGACAATATATCATTCCCGCATTCTCTTTTACATTTTACTGTTTTTATATTATGATTGTAACTTAAAATACGTATTATCATACTGTTCGTTATTTGTGTAGAAAACTATACTTCATTTCAGACACCATAATGCTGCTTTAATTACAAACTAATTGTACAAGTCACTTTATTTAAACAACAACATAACAATTAATTAAATGTAATAATTTTCTCGAGTGTGACTAAGATTTATGATCGTGTTGTTTTTGTGGTTTGCTTCACTCTTGATAAATTAGATATTTTATATTAAATTCGAACTTGTACAACTGTATTAATATACATTTTTTTTAGATATACATTATACATAGATAAATCAAAAAAAGTCTCATCAAGCACCGCATGTCCATGTTTGAAAATAATTGTCAATCTTTATGGTAAACTTTTTAGGTAATTACATTATTGAAGTGTCGAACAGGAGCTGTAGTTAATGATCGATAGCTGTTCGTATACGGTTCGTCTAGGACAGTATTAATTATCTATATAATAGAGGTCGGTCGGAACGTATTACATTATATATACATATCACAAAAATATATACATTTAAGTCATCTTCACAATATATTATTCAGATCTGTTTCTTCGTGTGTTAAGTCATTCAAATATTTCCCTAAGATTGATCTCTCGTTGATAATTACGTCACCGCATTAAGTTTCACAACTAATTTCATTTTACACACATTCTTATGGGACCACTTAGAAATTTAAATAACAACAATCTGACATTGGACATTTATTGTTATAATGTATAGCGGCAGAGATGACAATCAACTTGTTGCAAATGTACGAGGCCAATTACCCAGAAATACTGAAGGCATGTCACGCGATTAATGGTGTGTATATATTTTATGTATATCATTTTTCTAACCACGGATCACTTCCGTCTCCGTGACAAATATATATATAATACATGTAATACGCACATAACTACATAAGTGTATATTGTGTTACAATATTATTTATTTTACGGTTTTCAGCTCCCAAAGTGTTCACTTTTGCGTTCAACATACTTAAAAACATACTCACCGGCAACACAATGAACAAGTTTATAATATACAAAGCGGACCCGAGTAAGTGGAAACCTGCGTTGGCCAGCACAATCGACAGCGACCAGTACCCAGCGTTTTTGGGAGGTTCTCTGAGGGATCCCGATGGCGACCCTAGATACTTAACCAAGGCTAGTTAAAACACTTATTTCTATTTTTTTTTTTTTTTTATCAAAATGATAAACTATTTCGAATAACATATTTTGAATATTGGTTTAGCGTTTGACTTACACAGCTTTATCCTTTCGTCAAAGATCCTGCACACCCTCGAAATTAAATATTTCAAGGCCCACGAGTGCAAAAAAATGATTATCCAATTTTTTGTTTCCAATTATTATACCTTCACTCGGTTTTGATAGCGCACCACGGAAAAGCGTAATAAATGTTCCTCTCGTATCGTCTTTTATGACCATCTACTTAAAAAAAAAAAAACCATAATAATATAACGTATGATAGCTTAATACGCGCGATCATATTACGTTCAGGAGTCAACTGTCTGACTCGCGCATCGTCCAAACGGATTATATCTAAATATTAACGTGTAACATATAATATAATAATATATGACCGTGTATTATATTGTATATAATGCGTGGCTTTGTTTACGCCGCCTCCGCGATCGTTTGATTCTTTTACATTTATTGCTATTGACATATGGATATTCGCAAATAACTCATTAAAAATACGGACATCGTAGTATTGCACATAAACGAACGACTCTCTGCCGAAACCCCGTCATTGTAAACATATTATTATATGTTTACTCGAACATTATAATGTTGTTGTAACAAAACTCAATAACAATTAACAGAGTTAAAATCACAGATTAATATTAATCTTCGGTTAAAATTTACCCAACTACCTATTTTATTTTTTGTAACCAATATCAACCTTAGAAAACAAAATAATAATTTTTTTCATTGTAAAAAAAAAAAAAAATCTAAAAAAGTTACTATGTGTGAGTGCCTCTCTTTTAAATGTGAATTTTTCAAAATCCTTTTTTACGAACTTATTGTTAACTAACAATTAAAATTCTCGATTTCTTCCTAATATATATAGTTTAAGTTCTATACATTAATTCTCTATTAATCAGAACAAATTTTGATATGTACCTATATATATATATATTGCGCGTGGCGTTGATTTATATCGTTTTTTTTTTTATGATGAATGGGTTATCACAATGACGCATTAATGGTAATTTTTTAATCTTAATTTCAAAACCAAACTTTATATCCACCTGTTTATGCTTTGTTTATAAAATCATATATTACCTATACTTTATGAAGATAGCTTATTTTCATTTCAGTCCGATAATTTATGAATTTGTGACTTATGAGTTATGAATACATATAGTCTATATGGAACAAGTGACAAGTGTACAACTATTCAGAAATATCAAATAACAATATTATTTTTTTATTTTACGAGTCAAACACAGTAATATTAATTATTAACAAAAGGTGTCATACTGAATATCAAAATTAACATGTATTGTACTATTATATGCACATTTTATTTTTGATGTTAATTAATCGCAATGTATATTATTATAGATCAACCAAGGAGGAAAAGTGCCAAAGGAATTATACTCAAAAAATGACAAAAAAATTACAAATTCTGACGACATGACATTAGTAAATATTAAAAAAGGCGATAAATTATACCTGAAATATACAGTTACTGTACCACAAAGTTTTCTAAGGTAAATTTTATAATCAAATATTAATTTAAAAATATTTAAGATTAAATGCTTCAATTGGAAAATGTTTTAAGTTAAGCAAATATAGATAATCAATCAATGATTAGGTATAAAAATTATAAATTATAATAATATAATATGATAGTAATATGATTTAAAGTTAAATTTATTTTAGCCAAATCTAAAAAAATAAAGGTGGTTAAATAAATACCGATACCACCTCTCTTTATAGTAGGTATCAAGTTTGTCACTATAATAGATGTGTTAAATTTTAATTCAATGGTACATAATTGTAAACAAAAAATGACTGAAAAGAGGCAGTCTATCAGCATTCAGCATAATATATCACTTTATTTCATGATAATATGGTTTTTGATATCACTATTAAAGTAATTTATTTTACTATTATTACTATGGTACGTTTTTTCCAAAACGTTCTATATTTTATTATGCCATATTATATTTCTATAAGTAACTTTTGAGTCCATATCACCTTATCGTAATACTGTGTGAATAGGTTAATGGTATAAATAGGTAATTTCATAAAATTAATTTACATATTTTAAAAATATAATTACGTTTAGTAAAATTCATAATATACTTAAAAGTTTTAAATCACGATGAATAATATTTTTGAATTACAACAAAATAATTATTATTGTTAAAATCTTAGGTATCTGTGAATATTAAGATTTTATAAATTTTTAACTACAAATAATTTGATAACTTTCTCAGCTTCAAACACTCATAAAAAAATTACTTTATATTTGTGGTGAACTTATTCTTTTAATTCCAACATTAACAATTTGAGAAGAACACTTAATATTCAAGAATATATTTTTTGACAAAATTATCGATATTTATAGAAAAAATATAGAAAGTTTCAATTGTTCATCTCAGACAATATGAAAATATTAGAGTTTCTACAGTTATTAATTTTTAAACTAAAATAAAAATAAATTTTGCCGAAAACTAGCTTGAGTGCGAAAATTCTCGTTTGGGTTTATATCTTTTAGTTTTCTGCGATTTTTAAGAAAAGTGCTGGGAACCTTTTAATTTAGACCCTTCTGCCTACAACCATTTATTTTTTACTATTCTAAAAAACGATGAAAATAAAAACAACATACATCATTGTTCAACTCAGAATCTATATGTTCTATAATATACTAATAGATACAAAAGAATTTTTTTTAAAAATATTTAATGTGCAACTATTTTACATAAGGTGGCAGTTTAAAACAGAGGGACATGATATCAAATTTGGTATATTAGCAACAGATTCAGAAAATATACAAACAGTAATAATGCCAATAAAGAAAGTCGCATGTCACGAATTTGAAGAAATTGGAGTAATCAAATGCAAGCATCCTGGAGAATGTAATTTATTTTTTCATTATCTATCTATATTATAATATATCCAGGCTAAATTATTTTCACACAAATCAAACATGATTAGTATACATTTTATGTATATAATATATATATCAAATTCCAATAAGAATGATTAATGATTATAACGTGTAAGTGATTAACATTAAATTCTCATTATTTCAAAGATTTATTTTTATTTTTTGAAAATTAAAAAAAAATGTAAGTACATTTTTTTTCCAGCTTTACTTTTCTATAAGATTTCAATCAACTTTTAGATTTGAAATAGGAAACATTACACTCAACTTTATAAAATCTGGAATTCAATATTTATATAGCAGTTATATGCATGAATATTGAATATTGTGTGAATCGTTTGTTTTTATTAGTGACGGTTTGAAGTTTAATATTTAAACATTCTATATTTATACATAAAACTGTATTAAAATAATCTAAAATTCGAGTTTTATATTAATGCAGATAACAATGGCACTGTATGTACGTATTGAACTCGCTAACAAATGTGTAATTAAAAACGATTTGTATTCCAACAGATACAGTAGTATTCGACAACAGCTACAGTTTTATACGTAGCAAAAAACTTGCATACAACATTCGAATCGCATTGCCCGTAAAAGAAAAAACCATCGGAACAATTGATAAGATGGTGAATATGGAAGAATAAGTTACATAATAACGGTGTAAAAGTATAATAGTATTTAATGGCTATAATAATAACAGTAAATCTAATTGTATTATATAATACCTCTATCAGAACGAGTGGCTTATTTAGGGGTTTTCCACCTATATGCACTTTCCAATTTACCGCCTTTCCCTCCCTATCCCTCCTAAATATATTTATAAATCATTTGAATGTATAATTTTTTATATTATTATCTTATATAAAAAAAATGAAAATTAAATTGCACCACGTAATATCTTTTTTTGCAATTTAAAAATTAATTACTCTTAAAATCTTATATTTTTTCTTCCATTTTTTTCCTCGTCAAACGCATCAATTCAATCATCACAATTTAAAGTCGACAATAAATTCCACTTCGATATTTACTATACTGTCTATATTATTATATTTTAATCTACACTCCTCAGTATGAGAAATCGAACCCACACTCTATGCACGCAATTTTTGTTACCTATGTGCGTAGTGCGTACTGGTTCGTACCATATTGCGTAATGCGTATGTGTATAATATGTAGCTATTTAATTATTTTGAGTGAACGGATGCAATTAGTTAAACTTGTAAGTTGTAATTATAAATTATATAATATATAATTTATATAAAAACAACTTTTTTACTCAAAAAATGAGTAACATTTAATTTCATCAAATGAAAAATGCTTTTTGTAATATTGTAAAAAAAAATTTGCCGCCCTCCAAATGTTGCTGCTCTAGGCCCGGACGTATAGAGCTTATACAATGCACGACAAATGCTACTATGAATCAAAATTTTTATAATTTTTTTATACATCTATTTTATGTATTATTTTTTGATATTTTTATTCTAATAGAAAATAGACGTGAAAACTTGAGAATAATTTGTATGTGTTTAAAGGTACAATAACATTAAAGCTTTAATATAAATTTATATTTATTTTCAAAATTTATTATTTTTGATATATTTTTTAAAATTCCATTAATGTATTATTGACAGTTATTTTGTTTCCGTGTATATTATCACCTACATTATATGATATATATAATCATGTTATAGTAAATTTTCACAATAATTATGAAAATAAAACAAAATACCGCTTAATTATAGATAAGTGATGCATTGTTGTTAATTCAATTCTATCTAAGAACATTCTATGAACTTAAGTATTAATTATAAATAATTACCATTTTTGTTAATCATAAAATATAATTTTGTTGAAATTATTTTTCCAAAATTTATATTCTGTTTTTCTATTATTATTATTATTATTTTCTTTTTTTTTTTTGAGAATTATGTTATTAAGTTATTACGTCATAAGTATTCATTTTCTGAACTTTGTATTTTATCTATGTATAATTATTATATAACACAAATCATGTAATATTATTATTCATAATTTATATCTTCAGTTTTATAAAATTGTTTTAATTATTCTTTATTATTGTATATTTACCTATTTTTATTATAATTAACTACAATAAACATTTCATTTTTTTAAAATCTACATATTTTTATACCCGGTACGTAGTAAATAAGTAAATTTAGTAAATATACAAATTCGAATACTATATTACATCTTATTAGTATACTATATGTCCGTATAATATGTTTGTAATGTTTATACGTCAAAAAAAAACAATGGTTCTTAACCTTTTTTACAATGAGGACCTAACTAGTATATCCATCATATAAACCCTGCTAAAAACAAAAAATAAAACTTAAACCAAAAATGTTTTTTTTTCGATAATACAACATAAAGTACCACATAAGTTGTTTTGACAGTAATTAAAAAATATTTACAATATTATTCACATAATTGTATAGTAATTATTTAGATAATAGCAAATATATTCATTAAACAGCTGTGAATACATATTATGGCATTATCAAACTTTATTTTTTCTTTGGCTAAAATAAACCAAAGATTAAACATAAGTTATCAAACTTAGTACAAAATAGTCCCACTATAGCAACGCTAACGCGTTATATTTATTTAAAGTTTTGGTAATAAATTTCATAAAACCAAATTACGTAAACAAATATATTACCATGAATCAAGAACATAATTTCCAAAAAACTAATGTTTTATTTGGATTTCATAAATGTATTTACTGTAGTAAAATAAACGTGCTTAAATCGATCTATAAGTGCGTGGACTGTGACGACTATTGCCATCGGGTATGCTACAAAGAAAGCACGAATCTGACCGAAAATGATCAAAACAAAACGATAAATATACCAAACAACCAAAAACAGGATGTAAATCAATGCGTCGTTAAAGAACATCAGATACCAAACAAAAAACATCGCAGCAAGGAAACGATTATCGAAGGATTTGTACAACCATTGGCTGTCATGTACTCTACTTTTATGAGAAGACGGTGTACGATAGACCGTGTTCTTGAAGCACTATACAAATTATTCCCAGAAGTAGCTCATCCACCATACAACGGTTTTTTTTTTGGAAATTCAAATAATGCAACACGTGAAAATAAGACCATTGACAAAAACTAAATAAACAAACGTCAAAAGATTTGAGTAATTGATAGTTTTGCATCGAAATTCCTGTAAAACACGCCATTACTGTATCATTTTACTATTATATAATTAATAATTATACATACGAGTAGATTGGTCTATAAATAGCATATATTGGTCTATAAATAACTCAAAAAAAGTCAAAATTTTTTGAAAATTTAACCGTATATAGATAACAATAACATAAAAATTTGGTGAAAATTTCAAGTATTTGCAGTGATCAGTTTTTGAATTACAACCATATAAATAAATCGATTTGGTCGAAAACTGGTTTTGAGTAAAATATTCCCGTTTTTCCGTCATTTTTTTTTTTCTTGATTTTTTTGAAAACTGTTAGAAAATGTTTACTTTTTGCCTCTATAATGCACCAAGGATATTCACTTTTACATCGGAAACCACCCCATAGTTTGAAATTGGAGCATTATTTCGACTAGTTATGCTGTACACAGACACAAAAACAAAAAAAAACACACATCATTGTAAAATCAATACATTCATCACTTCG
>VUJU01003260.1:0-13053 GCA_009835225.1 Aphis craccivora | reverse complement strand
CGAACAAATAAAGTTTGTAAAAAGTAATCATTTATTTACGAATATTTTCAACGAGTTTTGAACGAACTTATGATCCACATATACAAATATTACGTCCTGTTTAAAGTAGTTATATAGATAAAAGGTATAGCAGTAATAATTAACTACGATAATTCTTTTGGCTGAATTCCCAAACACGAAAACCGTTCGACAGCGTTTTCAGTATCGTATAGATAAGTACATGTGTGTATATAGGTGGAAATGTGTTTAGACATATGTATTATATTCTTTAGTTTTCATAACACAAGTTATTTTCAATTTCAAAATTATCATTTACAACGGGAGATCATTGGATTTTATTATTTTATTATACCCTTGAGCAGGGTTTATACACTTAACACGTTATTAAAATATAACAAATAATAATACAGTTTAAAATGAATGTATTGATAAATATGTATTTATTGATTTAATATTTATTAATAATTAATAAATAAAAACTCCTCACCCTGTTCAAAAATATTATTTTGAATACGTATAAAATCACTGAACGATAGATGAAAACGTAATACACATTAAATAACATTTATAATAACATATTATATTTTAATGTGTTATGTAATTATATATATATAATGTGTGTCAAATATTCGAGTAACTATACATAATCGATTGTCATAGATATGCGTTTGGGTTTGACAGGTGCCCTAAAAATGTATATGTAGACCAGTAAATCGATGGCAACACATTATATTATGTACGTATTATCGGCACCTATATTTACCCTTGTGGCTTGATTTACACTGGCAATTTGGCAGAGGTGTGCCAAAAAACCGCAAATATATTTTTAGCATCATATCATGTATAGCACTGCCCATCGCTATTCAACCGTTTCAAGTTCAAAGCGGTATAGTATACAATATAAACTTATAAAATACATGTACCGAAAAGCATTACTTAAAGTATTCAGTGACAACAGTGCACCTACGTATATAGTATACATATTATTATGTACACGGAATTTGGTCGATTTGGCTTAAAAACGAAGTTTAGCGAATTCAGTGTTTGAATATTTATTTTCCACTTATATAAATAAATGTGTTTGTAGTATTGTAAAACGGTACACGTATTACACGTGCTACTGGCATAAACATGGACATTTGTAAGGCTCGGCAATTCATTTCATTTCAACAAGTTTATAATATGAGTTGTACTATAATATAACTATTAATTTTATTATTATGTAAATCGTTAAAAAAATATACTTTTACTTGATTGTCTCTATTTGTATTGTTGAAATTGTATTTTTGTGAAAAAATGGTGAATTGTAATTACTAATCGAATAATTTTTTTTTTATAATGTTGTGTTATTATACTGTTCAGTTGTATGACAAAGTTTTTCATTATATTTGCTTAGCCACGAATTCATCTAGAAAACACCGCTTGTGTTAGTATGGAATTAATATTAAGCGCAACTTCTTTTAAAAATCTACATTCTTGAAAGTTCCTTAAAAAAATGTATTTTCTATTTGAAATATAGGTTGATCAAATATTGAGAAATATTTCCTATTTGTCGCTGTCACTCAGTATAATATGCTAGTGCTAAACATCTTAACATCTTACGTTCATTTTTGAACGAAATATTTTTTATAGATTTTCATGCTTTCGCAATTTTTATGGTGCAGTATCACTTAATAAGAACGATACGTTGTTGTGTTATATTCTGTTTAACTTTTTTTTTTTTTTAATAGTACTTTGATTGTCATTTTCTAAAACGTCGATGTATTTTATGAAAAATATTTATCCAGGACCATCTAATTCTAACGTCCATAATATAACAACATATTTGCAAGTAACATCCTTCAACGTCAGTATAGATTCCATAATAATTGACATACAAATGTTTGTACTATTTTTCTAATCTCTTAATAGTATAATGTACTAGGTAACGTAATTTTTTTTTCAGATAATTTAAATCATTCAAAAAAAGACAGTCCCATATTTCCGTCTCCCATCAGTAAAATTTGTCGAAAAATATCAAACTATAAATATATTTTGTGAAATATTTGAATCTTGAATTTTAGGCATTTTATGACAACACTATTTGCTACAATTATTCACTATTTTAAGATAGTACAATTTAGTTGACCAATTTATCTTTTGTACTATAGATTAGGTAAAATACTAAAATTTAAGTATGTGCTTATTGTCTATATTTTTATTGCTAATTTAAAAGAGAATAGAATTTAACGGTCAAAAAGATAAATTTTTAAAAAGTTTCATTATTTTGATTTGTATATGCAATGTTTCGTATTATTTAAAATTATATATTTTTAGTATAATAAGATAGTAACAATATTATATTTTTCTAGAAAGTAATTAAATGCATTTTATGCATTGTATCATCTAAAAAATCTAATAAATTGACCTTAAATTACAAAATGTTCGATTGAACGTATTAGGTTATATCCAAGTTCCAGGCACTAATTATTAGTATTATATAATAATTCAAGTATTTTTATTATGTTGAACAATTTATTGTTAAATAAACTGTAATTTTTTAAAAAATTAATGAGCCAGTAGCCAAGTACTGAACTCGAAATTAGTGAATACTAAACAATAAGTAAAACACACCTTAAAACTTGAAAAAAGTATAAAATGTATAAAACATTTTATAATTACACGATATTGTGTCAATATTTTACTTTTATAAAATAATTCATTCCCAGTATCATTTAAATTATTACATAGTTTAATAACGTTGTGCATAGGTACATAATGAAAGTTGTCAATACTTACTAAAACATTTTTTTTTTTAATTACTAAAAGGTTAAATTAGCGATAACCTATATAATCTTTGAAAAACTATAGCGTTTTATTTACTAGCTAGAAATTTAAGTTATGCGATCCCGTTAAAAAATAATTTTTGCCGAAAACTTTCCAGGAGTAGAAAGCGTCCTGAGCCAAGGCTTCCCTTTATACGACCAACTGTTAAAAAATAAACATATCCACTATGTATATCGTATTATTTACGAATATATTATATTATTAAATTATTTGTATTGTATTTTGTATAGATGAAACATTGTAATTAATTTGAACGAGTATATTTATGTTTAATAATAAAGAGCAATTTTCATTAAAAAAAAAATATATGTTTGTATTGCTATGAGATACTTTATTATAATATTATAAGATATCTTAATAATTGATAATAATTACTAATTAGTATTATGATCTTTATGTAAGTATATTTATTTAAAAATAAAAATAATAATATGTATTATTAATTAGGATAAGCAAGTTTGATGAATCACTTTATATTATATATTATGTAGGTTTGCATTAAAAAGTAAAAATGCAGTTAATGTTTAATAATGCATATAATATACATAAGTAATGATGTTTTGTACGAATGAACATATTATAATTATTGTTGTGGTATAGAAATAATATATTAACTGAAAGGGGATGGTGTAATAAAAGTTTAGATTATATTGCATAAAACTAAACATATGAAATTAATATATATATATATATATATATATAATAGTTACCTTTCAAGATAAGTGTATAAACATTGATTTATAACACCTAATTGATCATTATCACTTATATTATTTAGTTATACTCCATATCTCTGAGTGTAATATAGGTCATTATCTATAAGTATATTATAGAGTTATACACAAACATGTTTATATACATGTATATTATACTTATACATAACTGTTCATCATAAACATTAAGCCATTAATGAAAATTTGTTTTTTATTGTAAATATTTTAGTCCCGTGTTGTACCTATGTAAATAATTGGTATTTTATCGATGATACAATTTGCACATGTATGATAAACATATTATAATATACTTTATCGTTGTTTAATAATAATAATTTATATTTGAAAGAATATAATATTGACCTTAATAAGCAGTATATAAGTTCGAGAATCATAACAATAACAATTATCATTATTAATATAAATCCAGAGTTTTATAATTGTATTACTTATTAATTATATAATCAACAAAAATATATTTTCCTCGTTTGCTTATAGATCCTAAATGTCTAGCAAAATCATAAACAAATACATAGTTAATATCATACTCATATTATGGATACCTATATACTTCATCAGTGTTTATATTAAACGGAATTTACATCGATCATCAATAGTTGTACTTTCTGTCACATGACTTTATCAAATATTTAAATATTTAACTAAATTAATTAAAATATTTATCAGTATATTATTTCATATTTGTTATGCTCAATTATTTTATCATTGCACTTACATTTTTATGTGTATAATTTACTTGATACAAAAAGTGTGATAAGATTTTATTCCAACTTGATCTAGTAAATAGTATAATATAGACTAGGTATTTTAAGTTTTCACAATTTCGGGATCTTAGACAAATTGCTCGTATAATAATAATCAACTAATTTATTGAAAGAACATAATTATCGCAATGATTGATATTTTAAATAAACAATAGATTAACAGACGATGTTTTATATTAAAAAAAAAATAATAATTTTTAATAAAATAAATGAGTAACAAATAACAAGTAATAGAAAGTTACCTATACGTTCACGTATTAGATAGATTTATTCGTTTTGTTACTATTTAATGCAATCGGTGGCCACGATTATCAGCTTTTAAGAGAAACCTCATTGATACATTCCTCGAGTTTTAGGCTTGGTGTAATTTTTATAATTTTAATCTAATTAACGGCTCAATTGATAGAAGTTATGTTAATTCTATAATGATATTCATTATATTTACTTTTTACTGTTTTTAATGCCGTTGGGTGTTTATTATATAAATATTTTTATTATTATTATTATTATTATTATTATTTATTAATATTTTATACTTCACAGACGTTAAACCAAATACAATCACGTGACATTGTTTTTAGGCTATAAACAAAAAATTAAAATAGGTATAGTTAAAGTAAAGGAATTGACTTTAGCGTATAAGAGAAAGAAATATCGACAATTCGTTAATCTATAAATTATTCTAATAAATAATGTCAAAAAGATTAAATTTAAAAAAGTTAAGTTTATGGTTTGCAATGTGCATATCTATATGGTTCAATGCTTGGATTACAGAAAAAATAAACAATAACAATATTGTGTTTTGTTTATCTTTTTTATATCTCTACAGATCAGAATTTAATGTACTTTGAAAAATAAGATCACATTAAAATGTATTGAAATATAAATTATAAAATAAAATGACCGTTTACTATTCCGTCGGTAAGCTTAAAGTTAAAATTATCTTTATTATTATTGTGATTTTTGTTGTAAACCTATCCTAATCTAACCATTAATTGTAAGATGCTCATTGGCCAGTACATCAATATAGGCAAGTGAGCAAAATAAAATATCAATAAATTATGAAAATGTTAATTGCCATACTGATTTATACATGTATAATTAAATCTATAAATGTTTATTGATAAATTATTTACGTATCGGGTAATAACGTATTTTACTGATGAAAATTCAGGGCTTGATTAATCAATAGGCCGAGTAGGCTATAATCGGTCAATGGTTAAATTGGAGGCACCACAAAATAATATTTTTTTACGAATGTATAACGTAGGGGAGCCAAATCAACCCTAGCCTAATGGCGATCAACTCCTTAATCAGGCCTTGGGTGAAATGCAAAAATAGAATCTCGACAGATTATTTCACGCTTTAAATTATAAACGCAATGTTAAATAAAGTATACTTTAATATACATAAATATACATATTTAATGCTAAATTTTTTTCCATATTATACTATAATATTTTCTCATGAATAAGTTAGCTTCTACTATTCCACGAAAAAGTAAGGGGACAAAAATACTACTCTCTAATGAACTGTAGTTATGGTACTCACTAAGAATTAAAACAGATTTTGGTGTTTTGGCAGTTTCTTTTTAGAATGACATAAATGTAAAAAATAATAAAATAATACTAATAATTATTTAAAATAAATGTAAATTATAATTTATCAAATAAAAGACATCATGTTAGTCAAATTATAATTAGTACTGGAGTCTGGAGATCAATTATAGCATATGCCAAAAATAGTATGATATTATATCAACCAAAACTATTTTAATGCAATACCAATTATAAATTAAAATCTTATTCTTAAGCTTAACTCTGGCTCCTAACTATTTTATGTGGTCGGTTACCCTTGTTTTACTACTCTTATCCCTTCATAAAACTAATTCTTTAACTTCTTTACTCGCTCAGCTATTTTCGTGTAATTTTCTATTCTTTCTATTCATCATTTCTTCAGTCATTATCATTTCACATTCAATAATAATATTGAAACTCTTGGTGTAAAGTCATCTCTCTTCATAACACTACCAAACCATATTAACCCATTCTCCATCATTAAGTGTGGTTAGTGTCATCCCTAAATTACTATTAATTAATTGATTTATCTTTTAGTCCATGTTTACTCATACACACATTGATCTAAACATTCTTATCTCTGCTACATTCATCTTCTATTTGATCTTAATGTCCACTAACCAACTTTTAAATCTATAAAACATGAATCGTTTATCGAAGTATTTGATATACCTATAAAATATATTTGATTTAGAGTTTGAAGTTATGAGCGAAATGACTCGAAAGTCTTGATTTAAATCGTCTACTTTTACGAAACGATGCTTAAAATTAAAATTTGTACTTATAAAAGAAAAAAAAATTAAAATTTAATATCTATACAAAATAAATCTAAAATAGTACAATATGTAAATATTATATAATATGCAAATTTGATTCAAGGCAAGAGAGGGCAAGGTCTTTACACTAGTTTCTTTTTATGTTTTCTAGTGGACTGTAAGAAATTTGTCTCAAGGTAAGACTATCAATAAGGGGATTTATTGCTAACCTCTTTATGAATTTTTTTTAAAGAAGCAATTTTATTGCATTCTAGAATTCAATGGATTTTATTCAGTGAGTCACTAGCAATAAACAAGGGATATACCACACTTATTTGAAGTAAATACATAAGCTAAAATCCTATATAATTAATTTAGTGCCTATTAAAGTCGTTAGAGGTCTTTGTAAAGACCCAATGTTGTATGCCTATTAAGTAGTTTTGGTTATGACTACGTCATATTAGGTATATAAATTTGAATTCAAAATTATTGAACATGGAATTTATTTTTTGCATCCAAAAATCCAAAGTATTTTAAAATTAATTAACTAATTTTTAATCATATTATCCTCAAATCCTTGTTCTCGCAGAGTATAGATGTTAATAAAAGCTGTTTTATGTAAATATTACACAGTTAGGGGAGATTCATAGTATTTTTATTTGAAGAAGAATAATAGGATTTAGTTGTGATTTATAGAGTGATCAAGATGGGAAGAGGACTTAAAGATATATGTCTTACAGATAAAATCTGGAAAATTGTATTTATTTTAATGATCTAATGATAAAATATGTTATATTCTTGTAATATGTGTCAGTGTTGTTAACAATTTTATGAGTATTTAAATTTTTTTCGTGTGGTATTTACAGAACGAGGTCATAATATAGGTAATATGAGACGTATTAATTTTTGTTAGTAGATACATATAATATATATATGTCATATAGCGTGATACACACAATTCTGTCAATTTTTCCTTTAACCGTATATTTTAATAATTTTACTACCGCCGTATTTACTTAGACGTGCAGTATGGCTTAAAACTTAAAATATCTTAATAATATATATGCATCAAGTTTCTACATGTAATATATAACTATATATATATGTACTGTTCAAAAATCTCAGATGAAATACGATTCATAATTAACTATTTATCAAATGAATAAAATTAAATATTCTACTTAAACAGCTAATATAGAATTGACCTAACTTGCAACTGTTTCAAAGACTGCAGTACTCGGTAGTATTTCAAAGGTTTCGCAGTGCATATAAGTCATTGAAAGGATACATTTGTCATACATACATTTATTACAATATATTAGTTTACAGATCGTATGTATGTTCATTAATATTATATAGTCACGTTCGATTAATCGATTGTTTAGGGTGTTATTTAATACTTGCATGTTTTACTATGCCTACTCAAAATATTTGTTTTCACGGTACTCTAGCGTATTTTTTAAAATTATTTTTATTTTTCATAGAGTACCTATAATTTGAATAACGTGAAAAATATTTAAGTTAGTGAAATGTGCGTTTTCTTACAGCTTTGTCGGCTGTGTTCTGTAAACCATAAATAATTTATTATTATGTGGAAGCTAATTATATACATAACAAATACATTTCTAAAATTCTAACGAAAAAACTTTCATAATTTTTTCCTCTTACTCTATTCATAATTATTACATGATGTAATCATACGGTGAAATTTATATCATAAAAATATGAATTATTTGAAATAGAATTAAAATGAAAAAAATTACATAGTATAATTTAATACGAGCATAGGTAGACATTAAGCATAACCTTCGATAATTTATCAACCATTTTGAAGTAGATATACCTAGTGGGTTAAACGAAATGATATAATATAAAGTAAAACTAGTAATTTTCTAGGGTAAAAAATATATAGTATAACTGAAATTATAAAAGTAAGATATTAAGTTATTATGTACATTTGAAACCAAAATAAAAATCAGTTTCCACGTTAAATTTTTAAGGAGTACTTTTTTAAGATTAATTTTTAAAATAAAATATTGATACAATCGTATTACTTGATCATTTAAACAGTTTCATATTTTCAAACATATTTTATGATAATTTCATTCAAAGAAAATCATTTAAAAACAAATTTGGTTTTATAAAACATTCAATAAATTTTATCTTATATACAACGTTAGTCTATGTATAGGTACTGTATATATTATATTACCGACTACAGACTTTACTTAACGAGTGTAACAACATATACCTACAACGTACAAAACTTTTAACGTGATATTTTTCAACATTGAAAATTAATTTTAAAATTGCCTGTAAATATATGAAGTTTTTTATGCGTTTATACTTTAATATAATTTCTGTTATGAAGCATTTCATTACTAATTTAATTAAAAGAAAAATAATACCAGTAATTAATTTACATTTCAAAATAATTTTACAATGGAGATTTTATGTCTAAAATAAGAATAGAAAATAATACCTGAATAATGAATTATGCTTTAATATGTGTTGGTAGCAGTGTGCTATACTTTTATTCATATAAGATGTTATTTAAAAAATTGATGAGTCAAGAATTTTAAAAAAAATAACGAATAAATTGATTTTTAAAACACCTATATTAGCATAATATTGTTACTTAAGTAACACTAATCTAATTACTAATTAGTAGAAGTATAATTTCAAATCAATTAATGCAAAAGTATAGCTTGAATAACTTGAAACTCTTGTAGTATTTCTTCTACTTTAAGATATAGTACCTATTTAATTTTTACTTTATTATCGCAGCTAAAGTAGGAACTGCGTTAGTATTACTTCCACTTCAGCCCCATCATTTATTGAACTACAAAATATACATGAAATTTAACATCAATTATAACAGTACATATTATAAAGGGCTGAGTGGGATGAGATCTTTGCGGATGTTGATTTGACTGGGAGCTTCGCGATCCCCGTTAAGTACAACGCCCTCGATGCTAGACATTTATGTAAATACGAGGTATTTATGTCCAATTTTCATGAGTCAACCGAAGCCCACCCACCACTCTCGAATCTTATGCTGTATCTCCTATGAATATCATCCCACTCGTAGGGCACTAGGAGCAAAGATGAAAAGACTTGGTTGGCGTCTTTAAGATATAGTACACAACATTTAATTAAAATCTAAAAATTAAAGTGCAATAGTTATAAACAATAATTCTGAACTTAAATTAAAAGTACTTTTAGGTAAAGGTAGCTAGATTAATAAACATTAATATAGTTGACTATTAATTATTATTGATAGGTTGGTACCTATAGTAAAAATAAATCTGGTGGCAATATTATAATGTTATTGAGATTCCAAGATTTTTAAAAAATCTTATTGCAAACTGATTAATATATTATTATTATTATTATTTACTATAATCATCCATCATTATAATTAATTTATTGCTTAATTACTATTATTGTATATGTAGAGTTACATGTTTTATCAAAAGCGTATGTTTTATAATATACCTAACTATTATACATAAAAATATTATACACATACATATTATTCATTTTTTTGATTTTCTTACTCAAAGTATAAACAAATATACATTTATTACTTATTTAAAATGATGGGTAATTAATAGTAACTTGAATAACTCGTTTATAATAACCATGTTGTTTTAGATATGATTATTTTTTAATGATCTCAATTATTTTCAGGTAAAATGATAGAGTATAATAAAGATACAAAGTACATATTAAACTTCAATGTATTTTGAAATACTTGTAGAAAACTGCTACACAAATCTATATAAATTAATATAATTAAGTTCAAAATAAGTGCGTAATGTTCAGATTCTCTCATAAAAAGGTATGATATAAAATAAAAATCTAAATTTAACGATACTATATTTTAATTCATCTATAAACGTGACTGGTACATCAGCGTCACTAAATATGATATCTAGATTCTGAACAGAAAACAAACCAAATTATGAATTATAACGATCATAAAATGTTAGAGTTAAAAATTAAAATACACTTTTCTTTAAAAATTTACAATAGTGGAATACGTCAGTAAATGTACACTGTACAACGTTAAATAAGCTTAAAAAGTTATAACAATTATTATTTTAATAATAACACGGCCATGTATGTTAGATTTGCTTTTTTCATCAAAAGTATGTATAAAAACTAAAAACCAAAACTTAATATAAATAAATATAACTTTATTCATCTATAAAATATATGTCTGGTATATCAGTACTAATATATCACTTAATTTATCATCTATAGTTTTTAAACTAAAAATACAAATTTGAGGTTATGCATTATAATTATTATGATCTCAAATTATTAGCATTTAAATTATTTTTTGTTTACAATAGTTGAGTAATTATGTAACTTTAATTCATAAGGGTTAATAACTTTTAATTCTACTTGAAATATAATTTCTTTATATACCTAGAAATGCTGCTGTAAAAATAAAAATGAAAAAAAAACATATGTAACAAAAATAATAAGTTACCAGTGAAAATCAACAGAACTCTATGAGACACTACAATTAATTAATGTATGGAATACCATATGATAGTTGATAGATGAAAACAAATTAAAAATTAAAATCTAAAAATAATTTATAGATTTATAAAAAATAATATTTGTTTGTAAATGATTTCAGAGGTGGTTGGGTAATTTGTAAAAAAAATGCTAACGTTAAACGATTTCCATAACTGCACTGCTATAGATTACCGACGCCCAGAGTTCTGACGATGTGCAATATTAATATACAATAGTACTAAGTCAAATGTCACTTTACAAATCAAACATATATATATATATATATATATATAATATAACTAAAATTAACAAAAAAAAAAAAAAAAATAATTAATAAATAAAAGTTACTTATTGTTTTGTTCTAGTTATTTTTGACGATTAATGGCAATAGGAGATTATGTTATGGTCGATAGTATGATGGAGAGGTTTTTGGTATGTAATAATATCAGTACATTTATTTTAAAATTGTCCTATCATCTCTTCCAAGAACTTTACCTACAGCTATAATATAATAATTAATAATACGATTTGCTAATTTTTTTTTTGAAATATTGAATGTTCCTCCGCCGCAGTGTCATAGGTAGGTACACCAAACTGTAATTATTATTATTAAAACCGATCAAATGAAATTCGATTCTACAATAGTACAATGCAATGTGCAAACATTTTTTTATATTTCACCCATACTCAACAAAAATTTCGAGTGACTCAATGCAAATATGTACATTTAATTTATTACGATGTATGCACGTTCTTTTTTATATTACTGTGAACATCATATTTACGAAATTCGCATTGTATTATAATATTTCATTTATATTTCCAATGACTTAGCTAAAATATTACTGTTAATTAGTTGTATTAAAATAAAATTATATTAACAAAAAATGTTTATGTTCTTACCTACTTAATATTCGATTAATAATGTTCATATTTTCAAATGTCTTTATTTGTATGGTATATGTATAAGTTTAAAGTTTATGACGGTATAACACTGTCTACTTTATTAAGTTTGTCACAAGTATCATCATCCCCTACCTTGTTATGAACATTTCAGCTGTAATTTAAATTTCATTATAATTGGTTGTACCTATAATTCTTATGAATTATAAATATTTTAAATACTCAAAATATATTCAAGATTATGAATTATTTTTAATAACTAAATTGTTTATTGTACGAGCATTGAAGTATGCAATAATGTTATTTATATTTATCAACAATAGAGATAATGTTTTAATATTTTTATAAGATAGGATACATTCCAGCTCAAAAAAAAAAAAAAAAATAACGATTACCTATAATATACTCGTATATTTAATAAATACATTTTTTTTTTACAAAATATAAGTGTTCATACACTGGTATGTTTTTGAGATTTTATTTAAATTTTAAATATAAAATGTATATATAATAAAATACATTTTTGTTTTGTATAGCAATATTTTTTCTGTTTTAACAAGGGTTGCAAACTAAATAATTTATCAGCCAGCTTGTGAATGGACTATATAGTTTTTGAGTTAATTAACATCGTACAATTTGCAAAAAATTATTTAAGTATGTAATTTTCCATTTTATTGATTTATACTATTAATGTATAGTTCTTATATGAAAAATCATTTATATTATAATATCATTATAATATACGAATTAGTAGGTAAACATACATTATTATTATGTATAATATTATATTATATTATATTTTATGTATTATTATTATATACTATATTGAATTATAATTGTCCTGATTTTTTATTATAAGTTATAATATTACTTAATATATATGAGTACCTATGAAATAATTCAAATCTTTTATATGATTTATATTATACTATATTATGTATTATGTACGCATATACAACTG
>VUJU01003259.1:0-18014 GCA_009835225.1 Aphis craccivora | reverse complement strand
TTTTAAAACCATATAAAAATTTCAACGGTATATCCGTATGTACTGCGGGTTTACCAATTCTTTTTCCACGGCCCAAAATGTAAACGGAACGAAATTCATATCTTGCAGTTTTACAGCAATGATAAAACTTGGGCTCCGCATACGTATATCTACTTCTTCGTTTGTTTTTATTTTTTTTTTCTATTCGACAAATCTCGGAATTCATTCTTTTTTCAATGACGTTTGTTATAGTAGTATTATATTATTATTAGTATTATTTTATGGATAGTTTTTGGCGATAGGTTCCGCGAAGCGTTCTCCCTTGCAGCAACATGTATGATTCATCTTTAAATATTTTCCTTATGCGCGAGCCCTGCTGCCTACGGCAACTGTATAGCTTTAAGTAATGATAATATTATGTAACTATGAATCGTCCAAGTAAGGTATTACATATAATATACATTATACATATATCATAATATTTAATATGTTTTTTATACTTCACTGGTTCCCACAATGTCCATCTGAAATTACAATCACAAAGTTGCTGACTCAAAGGACGGTTAATATACTTAATTTGTTTTATCGAATAACATTTTTGAAGGGATTGCCGTTTCAGCTTATTTGCAACGTGAAATCTGTGCGTGGTTCACCCCTTTCCCCTTTCGAGTTTCTAGTATTTATTTGGTGAATGACGTTTGGTATTAGCTAATCTTGGTTTTTAATACCCTGTACGGCACCCTTCGGTTGTTGTCGTTTTAATAATATGACGAGCTTAGGGTGGTTTGTGGTTTTTGCAGCTTAGAACTTGAAAAATACACCTTTGCCAAACGCTACTATAAATAATTTGAAAGTTTAAATGTGCGTAACTTTATGTGTTGAGTATATATATTAAAAAACGAACTGTACCACTTTGATGTCTATTTCTGTTGATAATTGTTATGCGTATATATTGTGTGTGTACTCGTATTATATATCTAATGGTCGGCTGGGTCGACAACCGTAATAAAAATTGACAAATGTTTACGTTAGTTCTACAACAACAATCGGTTAAATAAATATATCGATTTACTACATTTAAGAAAATATTTACTAAAGTATGTCTGCTAAAAATCAACTAAAAAAATGGGCTAAAAAAAAAAAAAAAAACAATAATTATAACTCTCAAAGTACCTACTTGTTAAAAGTGTTAGTCAGTGTTGGTATCTAATACACTAGCAAACAATAGACTACGGATGAATATATAAATACGTCGATATTTGTCAAACACGTTCAAACGTCATTTTAAAAGGTGGTGATTCACGTAGGTTTCGTAGAAAAGAAAAAAAATCACATTTTGGAAATGTATAAGCTTTATTAGTTAAAGCTATAATAACATATATTGATTTGTTGATCATAAATGGCTGAAGGGGTTAATACATTTAAAAACAACGGTTTATCTACATTTATCAACACAACTAGTGGACGTTTTCTTACATAATAGTATATTGCTATAATCGAATTTCGCATTGTAACGCACTTTTTGCAAAACAGTTTGACGTTGATAAATTACAAAAAAATGATAAGATATAATATCATATGATAATATATATGTATTTACATTAATTTTGATAATATCTGATAAATTCGAAGACCCAGCAATACTATAATACAGCTTTCCGATCCCATATATGTCGGATTATCAAGACTCTACTTTTTGCTCATGTTTATAGTATATAGTGTAATGTGGTGAAAGCACGCTGTCCGCTTTTCTGAAATATATAGGTAGGTATACTTATATGTATATTGTATATAAACGCGACGATACATATTTATAATAAACAGACGGTTAGCGGATTAACCGTGAAAGTATGTGCTCTAAATGAATAATTCAAACACGCCGGGCTTTTTATAGTTGCCGGGGCAGTTAATCATTTACGGTGGTGGTGGTGTGTGTGTAAAGAAAATATAATAACTGGTTCAATGACTCTCCGCCGCGGCCGGTCGGCGATAATAATAATTGTGCGAAAAGACGGACAAATCTCGTGTGTCTACCTGCTATGTTATATTCGAAATGTCGTATTTTTTCTTTCCATATGATATTTTGTTCGGAAACGTGTTTTATTGTATTCGTCATTTTTATGTTTTATTATATTTTTTTTTCCAGGACGTTTTGAACAAACGGCTCGAAGAACGTACGGACGAGATGGTTGAACGGGGATTGATCGACGAGCTTTGCCAGTTTAAAAACGAACTTTCCAAAATCAATGGAACTGACAAGTAAGTCGTCTCGTTTCATTTATATTATATATACAATATACATATAGGGACCAGCTTTATCATATAATATTATCTTAGACGGTTAAGACAAATATTTCGAACCTGCGCAGTCGTTCTTTTGAATATTTATCGTTTGCTTTTATTGTACAAGGTCAGATTCATAAACAATATCATATGATATATTTATATCAATCTTTATACTATCCTGCTCTTGTAATTGTTATAGTATTGCCAATTTATTAATATGCATCTATTTTCCATACAGTTCGAAAATCAGTTAATTTCCGGTTTTTTTTTTTTATAAAGCACGTTTTTTTTTTAAAAAATAAGAAGAAAGCAGTTCGTGGCGAATTTGTTTGTTTTTTACATTACGTAATAGGTATAGAAACTAATAGTACACACTCCCAGCATTTTCCCTTTCATAACATATTTATTCAAATTCTGCTCTTCGACATTTTTAAGTACACATATTTAATGTCCATATTGTCATATACTTAGATTTCTATACCATTAAAGAAGTGTCTTCTACTTTTTCCAAATAAAAACTAATCTTATTTTACTGTTAACTGTTAAGTAGATTATTTTTGAAACTTTTGATATATTTATCTAACTACAAATCCAAACGAGTAGATTTTGAGTTATTAAAACGAATATACTTAAGATAATAGTTTATAACTATTGTTTTATTAAAATATAGAAACCAAATTTTATCTTATTTTTACTTTTATAGTTTTATTTTAAATTATTTAAATTGTCAATAGATGAATATCAATTACTTCAATTTGTATACCATTGAATCAACTATATACTCGTATCTTTCAAGCACTGTGGACCTATTGTTATCATTAGTACACAAAGTTAAATAACTCAAAAACTTTTCGTTTTTCGATGTAAATCGATTTATATAATGAAATATTTAACTATGTTGTACTGCTAGTGTTGTATAATTATATGACGCGTTTTGTCATTAGACTTTGTATAACTTGATCTACTCGTATATATTGAAACGTATTGTTTGGATTATAATATTCAAACTAACTGAACGTGTTCGACGAACGATTTATTACTTCCGGGCACATATTCCTCTATAGGATCGATTGTATAAATTATAATTATTAAAAATGTTAAGTTTATGGTCATTATTATATTATATATACAATACAACGTGACTACCGTCGGTTTATGGATGAGCACTGGGGCGAGAGGGGTATTTCTAATTATAACGATGTGAGTCTTATAAGTTATAACTTATAAGTGTACATCTGTGAAGTTAGATTAGGTCGTATTGCATATATAAGGAAGTCCGAAATGTAATCTCAGACGAAAAAAATACAACGATTGATAGGTCTATATATATTTACTCGTATATGTATAAATATATTATATACCTATACATTTCCGTATAAATACCCTTCGCTGGAGTATTTGTACAGGTATGCGGATAAAAACCGTTTGAGGGCATACATTATACAAAGCATTTATACACATTAAATAAATGCGATTTATAGGGTATACACTACACATAATACCGCACGTTATACGACTCACGACGTTATTATATTTTATATATAGAGAGAGAGAACTTAGCAGTGTTCATAGAGTTTATATATAAACGTATAATATTTTTTATACATTCGTATTCCGCTCGTGGCGTATAACCGGTTCGAGCGAATTTTTTCATTTTAAGTATTGTAAAATATGTTCTCGACGCATTATCAACGTGTACCTAATGAGTATTAACACGATCGGGCGAGTTTTTTTTTATACATTCGATATAATATAATATTTATAGGTTATTAATTAATTTTCGTATGGGTTGCATTTTAGCTTCGATTTGGACTTTACAAAAGGCGTGTTGCAGTGCATCGGTCTGAAACAGTTCCAGCAGTACTTGGAGTTGCCGGTCGACGATCGCGATACCGAGGTTGGCCGCAAGTGTCTGGAGGATGCGCTCATCGCCATGAAGTACATGACCAAAAAGTACGCCAGGCGGCAGATACGGTGGATTAACAACCGTTTTCTCAAGCCTAACGACAAACAGGTGACGATTCAAGTGTCTCTTTATAATAGCGTTCATCATAAAAGCCACTCCTTTATATGATTTACAGGTGTTCAGTGACGGAGTCGTGAACTTGTTAATTTTGTAATATTAATAATAATAACTCTTAGTACCTAGGTATAATATTTTTTAGTTATATTGTTACGTAATGCACATTAACAAATACATAGATTATCTCAAAAAATATCAAAACGTAGTAGTAACTTAACACTTTTAAATACAGTCGAGTCGCAATAACTCGAAGTTGAATAAAGATAAAAAATTGATTTGTCGAATTTTTGAGATTAACTAAAAAATAACACGAATTTATTAAAATTAAGTCAAAACTTCAAGTAGTATTATAAAATATATTTTTTTTAAGTATTATTATTTACTTGTATGTGTATGTAAATTACGCTAAAAAGTGATATAATTAGTTTTAAAAATGTATTACATAACAATTTGTGATAAAAAAAAAAAATGTATGCAGACGGTTATACAGTAATATTATCAGTAAAACATTTGGTTATTAATATTTGTAATTTCAGCTATTAAATATTTTTATTTTCCTACTGTTTCGAATGTAGAAGTACACCCACGACTTTGATAGACTCAACATATTTCCTAACTTGTTTAACTAACCCTAGTTATTAATTATGACAATACTCGGTTTGCCTTAATTATATATGTAGTTTTTCTTTGGAACTTAAAGTTTTCATCATTTTCTAAATTATGAAAACATGATATATTATTTATACCTATGTCCTGTATATATAGATTTATATTAGTAAACATTTGTAATTAGATTTATTACCCCCCGTGCATAATTTGTTTAGTCCCGCCTCCACGACCCACCCAAAATCCATAGACGTGTATATGTATATATGTGATATACCTATTATATAAGCCACTGCCAAATAAATAGGCATGTTAGCTATAGATAGCATTGAATATAACATATTAAATAGATTTGCAATAAACTCTATCTGTAACTTAAAATAACCACATAATTATAAATACATTATCCTGTAGATATCGATTTGACTGAATAATGTGCGCAATAATATCGACAATAGAACTTTAAATGATATTCCTACGTATTGCCATAATATTAATGATAACCTTGTTCTTTCAACTTTGTAGGCTGTCTCGGTGTACCGACTGGACTGCACCGACCTCAATGAGTGGCAGCGACTGAGCGACCAAGCGGTGGACTTGGCGCAGGTTGTGTTAGGTAGAAAACCTCGCGGTCAACACACGCTGGAGCCAATCGACATCAGCGACCAGAAAATCGTTTTGCCCGTATATGGCGACTATTATTGCGAAGACTGTTCCAGACCATTTTCCAGTAAGTGTCGGACGCCACGAGTGTCAGTCCTGTGTACGAAAACTGAAAAAGAGTGGGAGGGAGAGAGACAATCTGAAAATATTTTATGTTTTGTCGATAACGTGTGATTGATAGTTATGTCGATGCTCTACTAGTATATTATATACCTACGAAATAACTTTTCTCCGCGATTGTATGGGGGGAGGGTGTCTCACCTACAAGCATTGGTATAACTTAAACCTAAAATAAATATTTTCATTTTTCAATCTCAGAATTTTTTTAAATCATGAATTATTAATTGTTTCTAAGTATTCGAATATAGTTTCGTAACTTTAAGAATTTTAACAAAAAGAGGCGAACGAAGGAGTGTACTAGATAGATAAAATGAAGTTAAGACAAACACCTTGTGTGTAGAAGTACAACCGATATAATATGTATACATTTATAGTCTTAGAACATGATCTCGACTATAAATAAATTAAATAATATAGTTTAATATGTATGAATAGGTGTATGAATAAATTAAACGAGTTTGTTAAACTCTAGTTGAAATTAGTAAAACCGTCTTACAGTAGATACCTACCGCTTGTAAAGTTGTACCTGCTTATACTGTAAAATTGTATAATAAAATATTGTAAAAAAAAAAAAAAATGTGTGTGTTAAATGAGCAATTTGAAGAATAATTCAGTCAGTCCAAAATTTGTTTTTTTTTTTTTTATAGAGTTTTTAAGGATACGTCGTAAATTTTTCTCCAATATCATGATATAATTTAAAAAAATTATAATTTTTAATCACCCTTTTCAATTTGTTATATGAATGTAGCATTAGATATTAAAATTACTTTAATAATTATTAACCTATAGTATACTTGTAAATGATTGTTATATATATTTTTGTTTTCTTCACGGTTTAATTTGTTTTGTTTTTTTGTAGATGACATACAGTATAACATCCACATGGGTTCAAAGAAACATGTTAAAGTGATGATGAAACGTAAACGAAAACTTCAGGATACAAATTTACACAATGATTGTGACAATGAGAAAAAATTGTACACTCATAGTAAAACATAAGTTAATTAAATTAAATTGTTACCTATTAGTTGTATTGTGATTACATTATAATATAATAGTTTAATATGTAGATTTTTAAATACATTGAGGTATTTCAAAGGACTGACAAATTGTGTGATTTTTAGGTTTGAGAAATCTTTAAACTATGTAAGCACAGGGTTGATGTTAAAATATTTGTTTTATAATGTTAATGCTTATGATCAAGACTGATTATAGATTTTATTTAAATAAATTAGCTGTTTTGTAATGTTTTACCTAATATTTAATGTTGTTATAGTTGTAATCATTATTTTACTTATAGATGAGTTATTAAATTCAGAGATTGTAAACATTACTAATTTGTTTAATGTTTCAAAATTTTTTTTAAGTATATCTTAAATGTAATAATGTAAAATAATATTTTATAAGTGAGAAACCATTCACATACTATTTTGATTCCTAAACGAGCATAATATGTATATATTGTATAGGGTACCTAACTAATAAAGTATTAACTGATATAGAATAGTATGTTAATGACCAAATCAATAAAATTATCACTTAAAAAATATGCTTTCACAGTGAGTTGAACTCACGTGAGCATTTTATTTTTTTATCATTTTAAAATAATACATGTTGAAAATTGTTCGTGTTAAGATAGAAAATAAATTATGATTCAGAATTTATGTACTGTACAAATAACTGTTTTTGTTAAAATAATTGAAAATGAAAATATCTTTCTAATTATCATATACAACTATAGTTTATAATTATATATTAAGTCTTAACTAAAATGTTTTTACTAACATTACTCAAAATGGTATTTAAAGTTTAAAGTATCAATGGTTAATCCATCCAACAAATTTCTTATAAGTATGTGTTTGTTGAATCATCATTCATCACATTATAGTTGATTTTGTATTGTATTTGAAAATTTTAAAATACATACCAATCTACACAACCGTCAATAGTATATTTTTATAACTTATTGATACTATAATTTAGTGTAACATTATTTTTGAGTCATTACTCATTTATTATTAATTATACACAGATTATTATAATACTATTGTATCGTATTTTGTAGTTTAATAAACAACAATCACCAATCACCACCCATTAACTGCTTAACATTTTCTGTTCATGAAATATTGTAAAAAGTAAGTACTACCAACTGTACAGAAATGTATTTCTATTGATATCATGTAATGTCTCTAAACTGAGTTGGTTGGTACGTACATCAATAACTACCTAATGTTATGTTAGGTAAATCATTCATATTTTATATTCCAACTTACAATACAACACAATGACAACACTCATGATGTTCAATATAAGTAGGTAGGTTATTAAAGTTTTAATAGGATCTTAGTTCTTAGTAACTTATTTGTGGTTATGTAATGGTATTTTTGAACATTTTAATGTTTTAAATTTATATATGACATCGATCAAAGTCAGTGGTCATTGATTAATATTGTAATGATTGTTTAGTCGAATAACTAAAATGTATTTTATGTTTGTACTTTAATTATAGTCAGATTCACAATTAGTTATTCTCCAAAAAGTGTCAATTTATGGACTGATCAATTTTGATGATTTATTGTACGATTTGTGATTGGCTTTCAAACAAAATTTTAGGAATCACATCAACCTCGGACCTCAGGACAAATTTATTGAGAAATTTAAGTGCCTACAAATAATATTAAATTACTAGAGCCTTTCCTAAAGCATTTTTCCCTTTAGTTATATATTAACATTTAATTTTAATATGTATAGTATATACATTACATTATACACGTTTAAGATAAAATAGATTTTGTTCTTTAGTTGCATTCTTTATTTATTCTACTTATTGGTCATTTTTAATACTCATCGTGATTATGATTAAAAAAAAAAAAAAACATAGTCAACTTAAAAGCCGAATATCACTTCATTCATCAGCCGATGTAGCATCAATTAATTTTTTTTTATTCAATGACCTGATAATCATTATATATTTCTTTTTATCCGTTTTTATGTTTATTTTCATTGACCAATGACTTGAATTTTATTTTTTTTTTAAACAACGGAATAATTATATAATTTTACAATTTTCAAATCACCAACGAAATATAATATGTCTGTCCCAAATACTTAGATTTGAATAGGTACTCTTGCTTCGAATCTCTATTTAACTTGACAGGTATTCAAAACATAATATAAAGCATTCAATAAACTTGTAAATATATTATTTTGAGAAAATAAAACTATTCAAGTCATTTATTTAAAGTATAACAAATTTTATTATTATAAATAAAGTTAATACATTTTTTTTTTTTTTTTTACCAGCAATATGGTTTACTTATCAGTGTCTATTACTGTTATGACTTATGACAAACCAATAATGCCAAAAATCTTTTATGTATAATATAGACGCTACCGCCAAACGACTATTTTCTATAGTCTATAACTATCTCTAGTTGAATATAATATATATATATATTTTTTTTTTGAAATCAGTTTATCGATGAATATTGAGTCTGCATGTCTGACTCTCCGAACCCCCTCACCGTTTCGTCCTTAACCAGTGGGATACATCACGATGATGGTGATAAGCTAACCGCCGACCCGAATATAGGAAATAAAACATTATTTTTTATTGATGTTTTGTTATCGCGGCACAATTATTGGTCAGTGAGTTTTTTATTTTCTATGAATGTTTTATCGTGTTGCATTATCGATACACGCGTGATCAAACACAATCAAAATGCTCGACAAGTTAATTTTTTTATCGTTGCGTAATACCTACGTTTTTCCGTTATGGTCTCATTGACGTCATACCTCGACGTCCGCACATTGATAATCGGCCGACAATGCAATAACTATATTGTCGGTCGTTTTAACGATAACAACGATTAAAAATGGGAAGACATCTCTCTTACTTGTGTGTGTTCTTTGTCTTATAAACAGCTAATATATCAAATTGTTGATTAAAAAGTTCGATAAACGTTATATTTGTAAACGGACAGTTTTTAAGGAGTTCTGTAGTATAGGCAATTTTAGGAGACGTACAGTGCACGTTGAAGTGTCAGATTTAGTACTGGTGCAAACTGTAAAGCACCAATGATTTTTAGAATTTATAAAATAATCAATTATTAATATTATTAAACAATAATCAAGAAAAAACATTTTATTTTTAAAATTAAAAATTTTAAGAAATTACCCACAATTGTTTTAGACTGTTGTGGACTCACAGTTATTTGTATAATACATGTATGAGTGAAACTCAGTTTAAAGGATACACAATTTATGACTACTCATGACTTATGAGGTATCTAGTTTTTTTTTTTTAAATCCAGTTTTATTTTTTATCAAATAATGAAAAAAAATATATTTGTATCAAATGACTTAAAAACTTAACAAAGCAAAATGTAAATATTATCTTATAATATATCTAAATGTATCATCAATGATATCAAGCAATATAGGTCTTTAAATTGTTGACAGCCAATGTCCTTAAGATAGAGCTTTCTGAAAAGTAACGTTTTGATTTTTTGAGTTCTCCTTGATTTATCATGTAGGACAATATGAAAAATCATTGTTCTAAAATGAGGTTATTAGACTGTAATTTCTACACAATAAAAATTCAGAGAAGCGCAAATAAAACATTTATCTTCAAAATAATTATAGAATACTAAAATTGACAGAAAATATTATTTATGACGGCGCTTTGTATATGCAATAATGATACAGCACTTAAATGATATTATAGGCACGACAACATCGTGCAGATCAAGCTTTATAATAATATATCTACTATGACCGCTGACCGGTACCACATATATATATATATATATCAAATCATTCAAATATTAAGCAAATCTTAAGCCGATTCAAAATTAAAGTATTCTACTTGTAATTGATTTCTCCCACCTCGATTTTGTATACAATTTATAAATATTGTACAACTTGCTACGTTATTTATCGATAAACATTTGTGAAATAAGATTGAAAACTTTGATAGTTAAATAGCTAATGAAATATGTTAAACTAATAACATATAAATAAATTAACGTATGCCACGGAAAGAATAAATAATGGGTAATGTTCTGCTGTATGGTTACTGTTGAATAGATATTAAATGTGTTCAATTTGAATTCATTGATATATATCACTGTAAAAATGATTCTGAACGAATGTAGAATTTCAGACTATATTATCATTAATTATATTACATTTTATGTTGTGTTTCTTGATACTGTTAATGGGTAAAGTAATTTATTTTACTATTAGTATTACAGTAAGTTGATTTAATTCTTCATGAAAATATCATTATGTACACACAAAAGATACTCATAAAGTAACTATAACAAAATAATGAATACCGTTAGGTATTCAGATTTGTATGCATATATTATGTATTTTTAAATTGTATTTGTTTTATATTGTTAAATATTTTGAAGAATTTCGTTCTAAAAATCCGAAGTAGGAAAATAGAAAAATGCAGATTATTTTTTATTTTAGCATTTTTACGAAATCATCTCTCGAATGCCATTTATCTTAATATTAACTAGTAAAGTGTAGAATAAACATAATGGTATTTCTAGCTATTTAATTTGGTTTTGTTTTTATAAAAATAAGAATTATCTGTGAATCATAAAAATAGATGAAATATTCAAGAGTAAATTAAAAAAGTTATTAAACATTTTTAATAAAAATAAATTTGTGATTTTGTGAATTTCCCCAAAATGTTAAATTTAAGTTCTTATATTGAGATATCCTGAACACACACACATATATATATTTGATAATTGAACAAGTTTTTTTTATTGACATTCATATAATGGTACATTGAAAAAACAAATAGAAAATATAATATTACCTATGTTTATAATTAATATCAACAATATTATCATTAAATTAAGATTTTAATTACCTATAATTATAATATTTAATATTATTCTAATAATTAAGGAGTAATTAATTAACTTATTCTATATTTAAGTTTTATTTTATACTTTATCAAAAAAATGTTTTCATACATACGTCAGTGTTAACTCATTTATCCCAGTGTTAAACAATTCGTTTTTATGAAAAGTTTAAATGGTATTTGTATGATTAGACGGCGTTATGGATAGGCAATTCAGGTACATGGTGGTTCCGTTTCTTTGATTTTTTAATAAATTATTATAATATAGGTACTATACGATGATGAATATGGTGGTGCAAAATTAAAATTCATTTATACTACGTTTGTCAATTGAATTCTGTCATGATATTGCAAAATTTTGAATGTCGAACGTATTCATCACATAATTAATCTATCAGTTATCGCAATGTTGGCAACACGTGTACTATATAGTGTTGTAATAAGTTCAAACTTCAAATATTAATTAGTGTTATTGTTAATATTGGTAATGCCGAGTTTAAAATTGGCCTAACGTATGTTGCATTATCACTTGTGCAAATATTAGACGGATTATTGTTAAAGCCATCATTTAGTTATGAGTTTATGACCAATTATTACAAATGACTGTAAAGCTGTGACAGGATGCCGACATGAGCTGCAACGCTTGTGAAATTTTTGCCATCAACAATGTTGATATAGCAATAAATGGAAATACCTTTTAATGCTAAATCTTATGTTGTATCTACATTCAGAAACCAAAATATATTTTTCTTCTATATGAAAATATTGTGATCCATTGTCAAAAATATACTTCCAATAACCCATCGTTTCACCTTATTTTTGTCGACGGATACTATTAGTTTACTTTTTAACATATAACTTTTAATAATATAGTAGTAAATTAAAAAAAAAAACAATGATGTTTGTAACGTTTTAATGTACTATATTTTATAACAATTGCAATTAAATTTTTATATTTTATTAATACATATTTACTACTCACTAAAGGTATATAACTTTTTTGTTTTATTTCAAAACAAATTTTATTCACAGTCCATACAATCAAGGTATAATAAGTAAATGTGGTGATTATTTTACAATGACATTTATATACGGAGTTGGAAGGCTCCCAGCAGTACCACCTGACATGAATTAGGTTTTTTTTTTTTTGCTAGTTTTACATTAGTTGATTAGTTTATTTTTATTTTTTTTGTTTTTTTGTTCAAGCATTAGGTAAATATTTAGCAATTCTCTTGGTCATTGTCTTTGTAATCTTCATGGGAAGATTGAGACAGAGGATAGGTAGACTTTTAATTAATGGATTTGAATGAATCTGAAGCTTTGACTGGGATTTTTTGTAATGGGATTTGACCAAGTCATTGAGGATTGACATATTCAGGTCTTTGTGGAAGTTTTTGTTGGTTACATACTAAGGTATAGATATTATTAAACGTAGGCATATGGATTGGAATGCTTGCAAAATTTTAGTGTTTGATGGCTTAGCCGGTTCCAAAGTTGGATGCCGTAAAGCTAAGCCGGACGAATAATCGATTTGTACATTGTAAGTTTGTTGGTTAGAAAAAGTAGAGAAAGTTTCAATTTTTTTAAAGTGGTAACAGCCATTAATAACAATTATACAGGAATTAAATTACAGAATACAAATTTTGGCAGTTATTACAAGGATAAAAGTATTTTCTTTAATATTAGAATTTTTCCTTCTGATCGGGGATCAAATTCTTATAGTTTTGCTAATAAGATGTATGTATCTAGGGAACAACCATATTTCTTTGTAAATGGTTTCTAAATAAATTATGTGTTCGATACACTACATTTATTGAAGTCGATAAGAAACATTTTTTTCAAATACAATATTGAAGTTTTCAACAATATGACAGATCAAAAATACTTGAATGATTTTTTAGAAGACTTACCATATTAATCTAATAATCCAGGTCTATTTCAGAAGATGAAAGTATATTCTTATGCATCTCAAGTTTTCAGTGCAACAGTTGTAGCAGGTACGCGTAGCTGTAGTGAGTATGGTAAGTTACTTCGAGCTGCTGAGACTACAGTCAAACTGTTTTATATATTAAAATAAAAGAAGCAAGTAAAGAATTAAACCTACCATGTAATAATACAACTAATCAGAGAGAACATTTAATCATGATGTTAGATATAATTAATAATATGCGTGTTATTGATACTAAAATTATTAATTGGAATATTACATATTATATTGATGTTTCTCAAAGCATGTAATTTATAAATGGATGGAAAACTACAATAAACTCATTGATGCAATTATTATGAGATGAAATTTACACTCTTGGATATTATACATTATGCACTTAAAGATTAATGGAAAATTTGTTTGGAAATTTCAGAAATCAAAACAGTAATAACGTGAATCCAACGCCAATTTAATTTTACCGGGCATTTAAGAAAGTGTTTTGTAACATAATTTTAAACACTCAGATGGAGCAAATTGTTTGGAAAACTTAGATGGAATTTTTACCAACATTGGGGATATAGCTACACCTACATTCAATAATTAAAATTTATTATTTGCAGAGAAGAATTCATATCCCTGTATCAATTTGGGAGTTGGAACTTTATATTGTACCACTAGAAGCTTTTCTAAATTATATAAATGAATTAGATAATATTTTTACAGACACATTTTCTACACTTGCTATAGAAGATAAAGTAAAATGGAAAATAAAAAAATTGTTAGATAACTTACCGTTTACACATCCATACCCAAAATTTAATCTGGAATGTCTGAAAAGCCTTATTGTACGGATAAGAATATTTCATGCTATCAAAAAATCAAATAAAGTTTAGCTCCTAGAAAAAATAGAAAATTGGACATTTTTTTCTCACTTATAGTGAATGTATTATGTAGAAATTAAATTTTGACTTACCTATTATACAATGTTTTGTATATTTTGAAAAATGTTTTACTTTTTATATTTTACTGTTATGTTACAAAAAATAATATTGTTTTGACTTAAATGTGTTTGGTGAATAATGTGAATATTGTAAATTGTTATTATTTATATGTACCTAACCTTAAAATTTGTATTATGAACTTTCAAAAACTACTAATTATACAACTTGGAATAAAGTTAAAAATGAACATATTAAGTAGCATAATTTTATTTATCCTTGGCCACTGTCCACACTTATATTTTCTCCGAAAACTTGGCGAACTGAATACCAGTCTATGTTTACTGTGTTATTTCTTATAAGTGTCATTTCCTGATTATTCTATTCTGTGATATTATCTTCAGTTTCAGTCAATTGTTTTGGCTTTTACAAAAATACTTTTTATGTCTGATAGTCGAAAGCCAAATACGCTAACAATAATTACTTGCTAGTCCAACGGTGATTCGTTGTCGATGTGCAAAAAAGAGCAAAACAGGACATCAAAACTTTGGAAGCAGATACCGAGAAGCAAAGATCAGCGGTAATGGAGTCAAAAACTACAGGTTGAGTGCAACCTCGATGGGCTATATAAAATCAAAGAGTGTCAACAAACAAAATTTCCTTCATTGTGCAAATCCAGTTTTATTTTTTATTTTATTAAAAAATATATATAATATAATAGTTAAATAATATAAGGATTTTTCAAAAATATTAACTGTGATAATGGTAGTTATGTTTGATATTTGTCATAGTATTGTATTGTAATTATCCTGTGCATAATTAATATTAGGCTGCACTCAACCTGCAATTGTCTTGAGATCTACGCGTATAACTCAATAATAATCGATCGTGGCGAGAAACAGACTAGTGTGCTTCAAGCTAGATAATATATTATTTGCAATACGAAGAGCCAGTAATTCTTCACGGAATAATCCAGTTTTATAAAATATTATTTACTCTGATCGATTAGCGTCCGCACTTCAGTGGTCACCGACGACAAAATATCACATTTTTCTTGTATAATCCGTAATCGCATAGTACGCTCAGCTTCCCGTTTCTCTAGTTTAGCATTTGAGTTACGTAGCTTACGGGTTTCGTCTTCAGATTCACGCAGCGATCCATGGAGTTTCCGGTTCTCTATCCGCATTATTCGCAGTCTCTCCATCAACCATCGATTATCCTTTTCCGAAGTGCATAGCCTACTTAAAAGCCAACTGTTTTCTTTCTCCACGTCCCGGTCTTCTGGTGTCTTTTGCTGAGCTGCTGCTACTTTTGCCTCCATTGCCGCTGATCTTTGCTTCTCGATTTCTGTCTTCAAAGTTTTGATGTCCTGTTTTGTTCTTCTTTTGCACATCAATAACGACTCACCGTTTTTCTCGCAAGTCGTCGCAGCCAGCGTGTTCGGATTTTCCTTATCAGGCCTAAAAAATCTTTTATAAAAGCCAGCAAACATTGTTTTATGACGTGACTATTAGTTGAATTAAATTATTATATTTATTACGTTTTATAAAACAATAGTCGAAATCATAAACGAAAAAATGCGTTTCCAACGCATATATATATGCATATTGATTTTATTTTTATTAAATAAACAACATGGAATATCTAGAATATAATTAGGTATAATATGTATCAGTGTTACGATAATAAAAATGCGATAATACTGTAAAAAATATATAATATCTACAAAAAAAAAAAAAAAATAATAATTTTAATTTGACTATTCTTATGCATAAAATTATTCAGTGCATTAATTAAAATACAATATTATGATAAATATCAAACATAATCATTATCACAGTTAATATTTTTGAAAAATCTTTATTATTTAACTATTACCTAAATTCATTATCCTATGATTTTTGTTGGTTTAATTAATCAAAAAACTATTTGGCGCTATATTACAATTCATTATTCATTTTTATAAATTAATTAAGGTGTTTATATAATTCATGTATTAAACTTTACATAATTGAAAAAATAATAATATAATATATTCTATGTGTATAATATTGGTATATTTATTAATAACCGTTAGGATTTATGATTTATTGATAAAATTTCTGTTATATCTAATCATATGTTATAGTTGAGTTGTGTTTATATTTAATTTGTTTATTATTTATATTATACAATTGTAAAGAAAAAAAATCCCTACGTGTTTTACTGTTTTAGGTCTACACTCTACAGTAAATCTTGTACCTCATTCAAAAATTAAAAGAAACAAATATTACCTAATGAAGTACTTCATGTGTGAATTTAATTATTTTCATAATTATATATAGGGTGTTTTATAAAGAACGGAGTTTTTAAAATGCTGGGTAATTTTTTATTGTTAGGTCGGTGGCTCTATTCTTATAATTTCTGTCATTTATGATTGTTGAGGTTTCTATTGATTGTGTTTAGTTTTAGTCATTTTCTTTATTAATTGTCGTCATGGAGCGGTATACAATTTAATTCGTTAATTTATTGGGTTTTAACAAATCAACATCCTGTTGATTTTGTGAAGAAAATCATCTTTAGTGGTGAGGCATATTTCAATTTTAGTGGATATGTTAATAAACAAAATGTCAAATTTGGGGAAATAAGAACACAAGGGCAAGCGTGGAAAAACAAATGCATCCACAGCGAGTAACCATTTGGAGTGGCTTTTGGGCAGGTGGAGTGATTACAGAGTGACTGCGTGTCGGCGATTAGAGGGGCCGGAAGGGTCATATGCACGATATTGTATTTCACACTTAAACCTCAAGTCATAGTGAAATGATATGTGCCATTGATAATATATTTTTTATAAAATGAAATTGGTTTATAGCAAAATTAAAAACTGCGTTTTTTATGAAACACATGTAGAAAATAATATGTATCAAGTGATTAGTTTATTAAGAATGTAGATTACATTTCATACATGTTTAATGTTAACAAAATATTGTTAAACAATATTATTATAAAATTCAAGATATTAAACCAAACAAAACTATAAATATTAGTATATTAAGTGAAAGAAGTTAATTATAATTAAATAAGTTAGTTAATTGTAAATATATATCAAAAAAAATATGTGTGAATAATAATTAGGTAGGTACTTACCTATATAAATACAACTTTAAATAGTGGTGTCCATTATATGTATGTAGTTGTGGGGAAAAAGTTTCATCCTCCAAACTGTTTTAAATATAACCATACCTACCTTTCTTTATTTAATTTGTTCTAAATACTTTTTCCATCCATAAAATACATTTAAAATAATAATAATTATATAGGGAGTTAAATCGTTTACATTCCTCGTAAAATAATTATCAAAATTATTAGAATATTAATAATGTTAATATATTTTTCAATTCATTTAGGTATCTATTGTTTTTCGATATTTATTATATAACGAACAGATAAAATAACTTAAGAATCGTCATCAATATAGAACAATAAGACCTTTATTGTAGTAAAATTTGTTCAAAATATAAGTTTCATTATTTCAAAGTTATAACTATTTTCAAATTTAGTAAAAAATCTAGTTTAGCACCTCCTCGAAATTTTGGTTTTTTT
>VUJU01003258.1:9766-27549 GCA_009835225.1 Aphis craccivora | reverse complement strand
AGATACCACGCAACAATTCTTCTTTCAAATTCATCTCATCAAAGTTATCCACCACTTCTTTCCAGTCAGACTCAATAGTTTTACTGACGTCTATGCCGGGTGTTCCCGAATAGTCATTGATTTCACTAGGAGGTTCATTTTTCGTCTCAATAGCATTCATTTTTTTTTTAAATATTCTTTACGCAATGAAATTAAAATTAAGAACTACACAAAATATTTAGACAAAATACAAAAGATTTAATTCTCACAAATATTTTGTAAAATACTAATAAAAATATAATATTCAACAAATAATATAGTTAGGTATAATGTATAACAATTTTTTTGTCATTTAATGATAAACTATACCTTAATATATTACAGAATTGAAAAAATACTAATCTAAAATTAATATTGTTAACAATTTCAACAATGTAAAATAATTTTATTTTACTTATACAATTTATTAATTGATTATAAATTATAATATAACAAAAATAATACACTATTGCAAATATGCAATCTTAATAAAAATTGTTTGAAGTAACTAAAAAAAAATAGACGAAAATTAACATATTATAATACATTTTTTAATAAATTACTTCTCAAGGACTCAAGGACACTACAAGAATACAATTTTAATATATACTTTATTAAAATTAAAAGCCATCACTGTCACCATCTTATACCTTTAACTATCCAATTGATTTAATATTTTAATATCAATAATTTATCGATGTAAGTAGGTATCTAAATATTTATCTAATATTCTTAATATTTATTATTTACCGTGAAATTTATAAAACCCAATCAATTTCATACTTAGTATATTAAGCAAATATTTTGTAATGTTATTTTAAATTAACATACATAAATAAATATATATATTACTACAAGATATACACAAGATACATAAGTACATTGTTTTAATATTTGAAGACAATTACATTAACAATAAATAGGTACTCGCTAAAATTATAATAATAAAGCAAAATTGTACACTGCAAATAATACTAAAACGATAATATTATTTATTGATAAACAAAAAACTAATAAAACTTTCCATCTTAAATCTCAAAATCCTGTTTTAGACTTTTAGCACCTACGAAAATTGGGTTTTTCTCAAAGCTATTGCGATGGAAACCGTCTCCGTGATATACTATTTCGTTTTTAATAAAAAAAATCAATAAGATCTCATAAGTAGTTTCAGAGTTTACCCTGAAGTATAGTTTCAAAAATTTGTATTCGCCAGATCGATTCGATAGTAGACTACTAGCCAAATGATATACCTGGCTTTGGACTTTAAAAATTGGCATAAAATTACTTTCAAATATTTAACGAATTTTAAAGTTTTAAATGATGTCATTTGAAAAGCATTATTATAACGACGTATGTTACGTTTGAATTTTCCATGTTTAGGATGATCGCATATAAGGAGAGAATTCAATGGTTCAGGAGGGGGAAAAATTACTTCCAATTTAATTTTTCCATTTAAACGACACATTCCTTTAGATTTATCATTCCATTTATGAGCTAAACAATATTGACAAACAACATTGCACCTAATGAAACCATCGGATCATTTTTCACATTTTTGCATTTAATAGTAAAACAGCTGAAATGTATAAATCAAAATATTAAAAATTATATTTGGCATGTAAATTAGTATAGATACTGCTCAGAATCGTCGACCAAATGAATAATAAACTAATAAGTTATAAGTTATAAGTAAAAACACTCGTTCCAAATTCCAATGTTCCATTAGCCCTCAAAAATATGTACAATGCACAATTGGATAGAGTCGATAGAGACATAAAGTTAAAAATCAACCATTCATTTTCAGATAGATGTAAGTATATAACCATGACTTCAATGCTATATCATTTGTGTTGGAAAACGTACCCAGTGATTGGGAACTAGTAAGCACCTACAGTTAAAGTTATGTTTTATTTGATGTTTTTTTAACAAATCATTATGGCTGAAATTTTAACCTAGTCCACTGTCTGTCCAATAATTATATACAACTATACAATATTTTGTAATAACTTGCGATATTAATAATTCAATCTAAGGACGTGTTTGAAGTTTCAATTACGTTGTTAGTAATTAACAATGATATCGATATAGTCATTAAAAACTGTAATATTGTTAATGTTACAATTTTTTTTTTATTCTAGAACCATTAGCTTATAACTATTACAGTTCAACAATTACAGAAATGTTACAATTTAAAAGTATAGACAGTATAGTTATTAATAAAACTATAAAGCAATACAAAAAAATACCACTTATGTAGGTAGTATATTAAATTGTTTAAATTCAATTACACATTTATAATTGTAAACCATCCAATATGGAAGATTGAGAGGATAGCTAGGTATAAAAAAAAACAACTATAATAGTAAAAATATTAAAATATTTATTTCAGAATAAACTTATATTATTTATCAATAAACAAAATTAATATAATATTACAGTTTACAATATAGTTGTACTTATATAACATTTTAATAAAATGTATTTAATGAATATACAAAATAAAAATAAATAATAAGTTTGAGAAACACATAAATACATAATATTTATTTAATTAAATTTGGTACTACTATTCTTCTTATTACCTACCAATCAATACCTATTGTCCATTTTACATTATGTCTTTACTAATCATTAATCAGTGTATTTATTATAATAATTTCAAATGTGATCAAATAATAGCCTGTTAAAGTATAAGCAGTTAAAATTGTAGGCACTTTATAATATATTATTAATTATTATGATAATATAACATGTTATGAATTTTATAATTTAAAATATAATGTAAACTATCAACATAATGTTATACAAGTATTATCTTCAAGTTATTATTATTTATTATTTAATTTGTACACTAATAAAAATATGCATATTCTCGATTAAGTGAAAATAACTATAGGTACCTATATATTTGTTTTTGTTTATTAATATTTATGTTTCGATATGCCGTAAGTACAGTTACAGAGTCGAATAATATTAATACATTTATTTAAGTTTATTTAAAATCAACCACGTATTGGATATAATAATCACTTTGAGTCTTAGTTTCTCCAGGTATTATATTGACAACCAATACGCAACTATTGTTTATCATTAATGAAGACTGGTTGGAAACAGCGCTCTGGACATTGGGATAAAAGAATGGATGCTTATTTATAGTTTCATTTCTATATCCGTGTTTGTATCTTCGATAATCACACGTGTATTTTAAAGCTGTTTCTAGGTCATTTTCATGTACAACATGAAACATAGTCTCCTCCTGTAATACGAAATGTAATATCAAGTGATGTGGTAAACTATGATCGTCTACGGTCTGCCGTAGGTCGTAGTGCAAAATATAACTTAGAAGTTAACAGTGGCGGATCCGTGGAGGGGGTGAGGGAGGTCTCCTTTTACTTACACTAATATTTTAAGGTAACAATATATTATATAATATATAAAATTTAGTATACACAATACTTTGTGTGTGTAACTCCCATTAAAATTAATTACACAATCTATAATTTTGAAACCATTGCAAGGAATGTTATTAAAATGAAAACAGATAAAACTACGATAAATATTATCTTAAGTAACAATCCATATTGATTATACATGTCAATATGTCATATTGTCTTATATTTTATAATATTGATAATAGATGACGCATTAGGTTAAAAAAATATTTATTTTTCATAATTATAATATTAATTAATTTGATATTGATAATTACTCGGTGAATATATGGTAGGTATAATATAAGTATTATTAAGTCTATGCTACATAAATATAAATAAATATATATATATATATATATATATATATATTTGTATTGTGAACTTCAAAAACCATGGTTTAGAAAATATTTTTATACACAATCCAATTTTTATAGAAAGTAGTAATAAATAATTAAATAAGTTTTAATTTTCAATGGATGCGATTTTTGATTTTTATCTCACTTATAAATATTATAGACAACCGAATGTTATTGTTTATGTGTTATGCAGACACGCAGTAAATTTATGTGAGAAGTAGAGAAATAAATGGTTATAATATGATCAGTGGTATAAATGATTAATGCAGTGGTTCTACACCTTTTTGGTTCAAGGTACACTATTATACATCACACGTTTTCACGGCACACTAATAACGCACTTGATAACCACAACACCTTCGGCAACTTCACCGAAAACACTTTTTTCAATATTTAAGAGGACGCCATACCTTTATGTGTTCTCTCTGTCTTATACACCCGTAACATAGTTAAAAAACTGTTTTGCGCGAGACAACTTTACTTCCTCGATATTTATATAAAAATTACCAAAATTTTAAATCGTATTGAGAATAATTTTACCTGTGTCATAGCGTTTTAATTTTTTTGATAGTGGTAACCAATAATTTTTAATAATTAAATGAAAAAACCTAAAGTTCTCAAACCGATAACTTTAATTGTACTCATATTATCAAAAAAATTAAAACGCTACGACACAGGTAAAGTTCTTCAAAGTGGGATTTATAATTTTGGTAATTTTGATATAAATATTAAGGGAGTAAAGTTGTCCCGCGTAAAACAGTTTTTTAACTATATTACGCGTGTATTGGACAGAGACAACACAATATGCGGGTATGGCGTCCTCTTAATAACATTTCTCGTGACACACCTAGACAATTTCGCGCACAGTAGTGTGAGACCGGTTGAAAACTACTGAATGAGTGCATTGAAAAAATTTAAAATCTATGAAGTATAAAATGCACCATAAATCTCAAAAAACGCACTAATTTAGAAACTCGGTATAAAATACACAATTTTTTCATAAATTCACAGCTCTAGTTATGATGTAGATATTGATGTATTATTGTAATTTGTGAGCATCTACTTATTATATTTTTGAAACAGGTACCTAACCTAATTTAAACTAACCATGATGTGTTCAATTCATTATAAGTTATACAATTTATACTTTTTTCTTACCTCTAAATTATTGTTCAGCATTTCTTGTCGTAACTTAAATCGACCATACTGAAAAGGATTTTGCACTCTCCTAATACTATTTATGTTTAATAGCGTAGAATTAAACATTGCTTTTATACGTTCTGATTCTACACTAAGGTCTTGTACATCAAATAAAACGTAACTTTTAGTGTAGGTGCTTACTGGTTCCCAATCACTGGGTACGTTTTCCAACACAAATGATAGCATTGAAGTCATGGTTATATACTTAATTGTATCTGAAAATGAATGGTTGATTTATTTAACTGTATGTCTCTATCCAATTGTGCATCGTGTATATTTTTGAGGGCTAATGGAACATTGGAACGAGTGTTATTACTTATAACTTATTCGTTTATAATTCATTAGGACGACGATTCTGAGCAGTATCTATAGTCTATACTGACTATACTACTTTACTGGCCAAATATAGTTTTTAATATTTTGATTTATCATTTATACATTTGAATATTGTTTGATTTGATAACATCAGCATTTATAATATTAGTTGCTTTTTTTTATGATTTTCGAAATAGCTACATGTAGGTTTTTGTGAACTAAAATAATGACCCTAGTCTAACTAAAGCATACATTTTGAACAATAGTTACGTGCATTTTTATGAACTTATAAAAAATAAAAATGCTAAAAATTAAGACTTCTATAGAAAAATATAAGTAAAAATAAAAATATAAAAAAAAATAACGATGTTTTATCCTTCAGTATATCTAATGGTGTTTATATATAGTTTCGTTTTGGTAATAGTTTTAGTTTTTGTGATATGATATGAATTGATTATTATGAGGTTATATTATAATATGTTTTTAAACACCTCAGATATATTTAGAATAAACCATATAATAATTCTATAAATCCATGTTAGGCACACAGTTGTTTGCCATATTATTATCATTGTATTATCGTTAATTATGAACAGTAAATAAGTACTGTTAATAATAAATAAATATTAAATAAAATTATTCTTTCTGAACTTGACAGAGTTTAAATTAAAGTAACGTTACAAATAAACGAACATTATATTTAAGTCATAAAATGTCAAATGAATTATAGTTAGTTAATAATCAATAAATAAACATGAACTATGCAATAATATAACAACAGTAACAATTAATATTATATATCAAAATGCTAATAGGTATATAACAATTAAAATTGAACTTTAATAATGTGTGATACTTTTGTTCTCTCTTTATTCTCTTTTCTGATTAAAATAATCAAACGTCAATACAAGTAGGTATAATATTATTTAATATGCAGATACAAATATTATTACTTATATTAACTATTAAGTAGATAATCAATACATTTATATAAATCGATGATGACCAACGAACATCAAACAATACCATTAAATAATTATTTAATTATATTTTTATTCGTTTAACTCAAAATGTAAGTTAATAGTTATAACAATAACATAATATAAATTTTTTTTGTTACTTTTAATCAAGATTTTTGCCTGAAATATTGTTTAATAAATAAATTAGTAATATTTATTGAGGAATCTAATTTGTACGAAATGTATAAATCAATATTAAAAATAAAACAACCCGAAGCTAGATTTGCATTATCTAGTTCTTATAATTAAGTGGAATTGGTATTTTATAAATCTCTGATTTATTGTATAATATATAATATTCTTTTGTACCTATTACCTATAATTATGCATTTAAGAATTTTTACACAATTTAAAACCGCGAGGGCCATTTGTTATGAATGTTATGATTTTATGAATAATTTTATTATGTATATGTTATTTAGTTGGTTGTCGTACCTATTATGAAATTGTTATTGATAAGTGGTTAAATCATTAAAATATTTAAAAATTTTTAAAATACCAAATATATGGCATTATTGAAGCTATGTATAATATTTGTTTTATATGCATCTAACACTAATATAGATACAAATTAATATTGGTTTAAATAAATATTAAAAATGATATAGGTACATACATTTTCAAGAATCATTTATTTTCTAACCGTATGACCAATGAAGTATATATTTTATTTTTAATTATTTGTTGTTATTAGATATAATAATATATTATTATAATATTATACTAAATAAATTTACTACTTCTGAATAAATATTTGTTTTTTTTTTAAAATTTTATTTTGTGAGGTATGGGCAAAGCCATGTTTTTGTTTTGTAGATCGTGTTCAGAATTATACTTTATGGTAAAAGGCTTATACATTTAAGCTAAATTAAATAATATTATTTAGGAAAATATTTCACTAGCCATTAATAACCACTTAACCTGGTTAGGTTAGGTGTTTAACATGGGCAGGAACGCAAAGAAACTCAGATTCTATAATACTACCTTTTGATTTTAATTAGCGTTTCCATACTACATTTTCCTAAAAGAACGCACGGGTACGCACTACGCTTATAAAATATAAATTGAATTTTGTATAAATATTTATAAAATCATACATTTTTAATAAACGTTTTCGTTGTTAACTTATAATTAACATACTGTTATAAAGTTATTATTATATAGTTGGTATTAAAAATGTATTAGGTAACTATATAATATATATTAGTTTTATTGATAAATTTTAATTTGTCATGTACCTATCGGTTTTTTAATTGAATTTCCTACCAAATGTTCAGTTGGAACGCTGTTTTTTTAAATTTCTATTTGGGTTCCTATTCTTTTAATTTACCAATTCGAGCACTGCCACTGTGGCGGAGTGAGTTAACCACAGTGAAATTGTTGAATATTTTCATCTATTTGGTATATTATGGTACTATATAAGGTTAACACTGAAAAAAGTAACAGCGCCTTCACACTGTTTATTTTGTTACCAAATGAGAAAAATGCATTAGACATTAGTATCTTAAGTAAACTGTAAAAAAGTTCAGCATAATAAAATGTGAAAATCATTAAAAAAAAATATGAACTAATGTTCTTACATTAGGATATAGTTAATAGTTTATATTAGTTTATATTAATAATTTATTAACTGAATAAAAAAAAGATTAATTTAACAAATTAAATAAAGAAAAACAAAATATGAATATGCAAATGTAATTTAATAGTTTTAAGTTAACTAAATAACATATTTTAAAATTGTCTCATGCGTGACGTACGTCAATAATGTAATATCAAATTAAAATTAATATAATATTATATTGGATTTACGTTATTTATTGTCATATTGTTACTATTATTTTGCTGTGGGGTAGTATTCATATTATTATTGTTAAATAGTTATCATTGATTATAAATATTTTTAATCAATGATATTATGTTGGCACCAAAAGCTATTTTTTATACTAACATTGAATTCCTCTTTGGCTATTTATTAAAACAATATTATTTTTCAGGTTCAGATTTTTTCTTAATTTATACTTATTATAATATAATATATACCGATTAAAATCTTTCTGTATTTTTTTTATGTACTTAATTGTTTACTTATTAAATAAAAACCATAAATATATAAAATATTAAAGTAATTTATTTATCTAATTTGCATTTCTCTGTATCTATCGTGATGTTAATGATTATAGGCAACAGCAATAAATAATACATAAGTACTACATAGTGTATTATTGGATGAATAAAAACAACAAAATATAGGTACTTACTTAGTCCAATTACTTGATTTAAGAAGTGTTTTAATATATATAATATTTCTTACTATAGAAGAGTTACAACAGTATATTTTTGAAAATATTTTGAAAGAAAAGTTTTATTTGAAATGACAATTCATGTTTGAACACTGGACGTTGACTGATTTACTGAGTACTGATCCATGGATTGCAGTTCTCAGTCCGCGTACCCGCACTTATATATAGTCTGTTTCATAATACATAATATTATAGTAATCACTAATCAGTAATTACTTTAGCAATAACATTAAGAACTATTATTCTATGTTAATCAGTAATTGAATTATACATCTTTGATAAAAATATTATTGTATTTATTAAATATCCATGATAATTATTGCCAATCGGTGGCGGAAAAGAGGAGGATACGAAAAGATATATTATGAGTGTCATTAGATCAGTCCGATCTAATGTGCGACTTACATTGACTATTATCTTACAGATATCATCCCTATATGACTAGGTACTTATTATTTAATTACTTATTCGACTATATGGTACCTGTTTTTTTTTTTTTAATTTAAATTGATCATTCAGTATTATGTTTAAGTATATAGCTCTGCTCAGAATCTAAAACTCAGAATCTCAGAATTTAAAGAAAATTAGTTTATGGCATTCGGTGAAATGAAAATTTAGTTACCACTGTGATATGAATACATGGTATTAAAAAAATTTACTGAAAATAAGTGCCATGAATTTTATTCGCGGGAGAGCAAAATTCTTATAAATATGGCCTTGATCGTAATTTTGTATTCATGTTATTGAAGTTATGTATAGGTTTATAATATTTTTTTTTTAATTTTATAATACACGATAGTGTACGACTTAAATAGAATATGGAAATACTTAAATTATAAGTATAACTGTTATTGATAATATTTTTTTGTTTTTATTTGTACAGTACGATTTTTCCTCATGGGAAATAGATACAATCTTAAATTCTTAAATATAAAATAACTAAATGCGTTAAGCAATTAAAAAAAAAAAAAATACATATGATATAAATATAAATCGAAATTCAACAAAATATAATATTATGTATAAATAATAATACAATTTGGCAAAAAAAAAAATATATATATATATATTTATACTAAATTAAAAAATATATATTCAAATTGAAATTTATATCAAATTTTGTTTGATATTAAATACTTATAAGTTATAATTATATCTTATATTATATTATAATGGTACAAAAACTTTTTGGACTGATATTAAATTTGTCTCAAACAGTGCTGTGTTTCAGTCTATTAAAAAATAAAATAAAAATGTATATACATATCAATAATACTATGTTAAATCAGATGTTGACGCGATTAAAATTATTGTTATATGTTCTTACATACGAATAAATTGTAAATCAAACAGTCTTGGGATTCGATACCTACATAAATGTCTTTATGGATATGTACAATAGTTATCTAATTTAATATACAACGATAATGATTGTCGTATTAGTCTGATGTGAACGTGATTGCATAATAGTTTAATATTTATATTCGACATCCGATTCTATGGAGATCCGTCGAGCGGTTTCAATATTAACGGGTAAGTGTCGGGCGGTAGAGCAAGGCGCGCCTCGGGTATTGCCATTTGAGCAGTGGCCTTTACCTCGTACCTCTGCAGAACACCGGCGAGAAGTACAAACCCGAACCCGGAAACCAATTGCTGTCCAATGCACGTCCTTTTACCGGTGCTGAACGGCAGAAAGTATTCCGGTTTCCGGATGCATGGCTTTTCACCAGACTTGCGGTGTATGAAACGATTGGGATCGAATACTTCCGGGTCGTTCCAGTACGCCGGACTGGTGTTGATTTCGTAATTATTAAGTATAACGCACGTTCCTTTTGGTATTTTGAAACCTAAATGAACGTAAAAAAAATATAAATATAGGTAGGTGTATAAGTTATAAAGGTTCATAAGTTATATTATATTAAAAAAAAATCACATATCGTATAGTTATATATTGTCACGACCGCGTTTGGTATCAGGATTTATTCTATATAAGATCATTAGATTATTATATTAATTATTTTGAGATCTTGATTATGTATTATTATGTATTTTTAATAATAAAATGAATTATTATAGTCATGTATCTGGTCTTTTGATTAAAAAACAGTGTGTAGTTTTTGATTAGTTCAATCGTGAGTTAGGTATAGGGTTTAAAGACTGTATGTATAGACTTTGAATCGTTCGAAACCCTGTTATATATTATATCATCGTTTTCCTCACCTTTAATCGTAGTGTCCTCGGTCGCCACGTGTGGAACGATGGGCGAAGAAACGACTCGTAAAGTCTCAAACAGAGTGGCCTCGGTGTAAGGCATGTCCGGTTTGTCGTAGAGACGGACCAAACGTTGTCCACCGGTCACTCGTTCGGCCTCGTCTCGGATCGCTCGAGCCACGTGCGGTCTGGTGGCAACCATGGACAGGGCTAGCATGACCATGTTGCCGACGGCCGAATGACCGCCGATGAAGTCTTCGAGTTCGAATAGCACGTGGTCCATGTTGAGCCTGGGATCCTTGCGCAGGCTCATGAGCAGAGCGTCGGTGAAGTCTGCCGGTTCTTGTTCGTCGTCGTCGTTGTCGTCGTAGCCACCGCCGTCCATCGCAGCGGCCACAGCCGTCGCGTAACTGCTCCTGCGCGACACGACCTTGTCCATCATGTACCGTCTGATGTGCGCCGACCAAGAGCATAGCTTTCGCATGTGGCCCGCGTAGAACGGCCTCAGCCACGGCAAGAAGTCCACCGCGTAACCTTGGTTGATGTCCCAGAATATCTCGTCAAACGTCCGGACCATGGTTTGGAACTCGGGGTCGCCGTACTCGAACTGTGTCGAACACATGAACCGGACGAACATGTTGGCGCAGGCCATCAGCAGCGGCTGTTTCACCTGTACCTCGCGCTCGGCACCGCGGTCGGTGACTGCGGCCAACGATTCCAAGAACACGTCCAGCTCGTCGGACGCGATGGAGTCCAGCAGACCGTAGTTGGACGAGCACACCTTAGGCGAACAGTACATTCGAGCTATCTTCCGTCTGGTTTCTTGAAGCCACGACCAATCGCATAGCGCCAGAGCTGAAAAAAACCAAAACAAAAACATATCGACATTAGTATATTAATATCGATTGTCTATATACCTATAATGTCCTGTGGTCACGAAAGAAAGGTACCGTTTATTGATGGCTATGAACCGGTGCTGGACCGAATGTGATGGTGGAAGTTTTAAGCGCGGCACGGTGGGGGATGTGCAATAATTTATAATTTCCAGTTTTCGTATTTCAAATTGAATTTCGACACAAATCAATAGTTTTCATTCTTATTTTTAATTGTATAGTTGATATATTATTCGTTTATAGTTAATTTATTTTTATTTTACGTTAGCGGTTTCGAATAACTACATCACAAATAGTCGATCTGATGCATTGATGCGCACTGTATTATTATACCAGTGTATATTTTAAATCGACGTATCGAATTGTAGCAACTGTATATAGAGTGTACACTGTACAGTGAGTAATTACATGATTCATTTAATAAACTGAACTATTAACCAAAATTGCACAGTGACATATTATTACTCATTAGTATTTGAAAAGGTTACAGATGTTTTAAAATATTGATTCAATAATCAAAGAAATCAGAATTGTTTTGTAACTCCTGCGAATAATTAGGATCACTTTAAAGTTACTTTTTGATGGCTATTATACCAAACTTAATTGTTGAATAATTATTATAAATAATTTTGTATATTTTTTTATATTAAAATAATTTTATATTATTATTAATATGTTTCAATTAAATAATTATTTTTAGTTTTTTAAGACTTAATAAGAGATTTTGTTTAAGTTAATTATATTCATATTTATTAGGTATATAATATTATAATACATACAACTTCATTATATCGAAGATAAATTCTAATAGACCATGGACCAAAAAAAGGAGAGGGCAATATGACAGCTGAGCTAAACAATAAACAATAACTTCTATGCTATCGCCAAAACATTAGTGATGTCTGATGAAAATACTTGAAACATAATTTTTGATTTCCCTGTTTAGTTAAGCAATTGTAATAATAAGAACTGAACAACCTATTGTTATATTTTATGAGAATGTTTAGGTTAAAAAATCTTGTATAAAATATAGGTGAAAAAAGAATTATTTTTATTTAACTGTATAATTGTAAACATAAAAATAATTTTAGCTATTACACCTCATAAACATAACGCATGCCATGTTGACGTTTCTAATAATATTTTAGGTACGACTTCAATGTATCATTTTTGCCTATACTCAAACCCCTTGATGTAACACTATTGAATACACCTAATTATTGGTTAATGATTTTTGGAAACTTTTCTATCAACTAAATTCAGCTGGGAAATTGTGATTTTTCCATTAGGTCACTACCTGTAATCAGCTATCGGATTCCTTTAATCGAAACCTAAATATTATCAACGAAGTTACAAATTTTAAAAATGTATTTCTATTTATGAGTAGTGATATGTATATAATATATACCTATATACTGTTGAAATGATAATGCTCATTAGTCATTTATTATATTATATACTTATTAATCATTACAAATATGTTATACTGTTACCTAATTATACTAGTGATAATTAATTAGAGATAATAAAATATTATAAAAAAGTCGCTCTTAATTATACATATACAATATACATTGTAATATTAGTAATTAATTTAAATTATGTACCTATTAGAAATACCTAATTTTAAAACTTTTAATACCTTTAATCACTAATAGACGTCATCGTAAAAAAATATTTCAATAAATTATTACGAAAGTGATTTTAAAGCAAATTTTCATATTTTAATAAAAAAATGTAAGTTGATAATGTTCTTCTAATGTGTCTAATTTGAATTACAATTTTGTTTAAAATAGTATATAATTATGTAAAAACAAAAATTGGTGAGTGATTTTTAGTGTGCTTATTTGGTCCTTAGGTCTCTGGGCTTCTAATGCTTCTATATATACAAATAATTTCTGGACAAAAAAATGAAAAAAATTAGTAACAAATGACGAACTTAATTGAACAAATGAAAAAGTGTACTTTATTTAACTCGTACCTACATATAGAAAATGTAACATATATGTAACTAAATGTATGGTTAAATATCGCAATTAGCTGCAATTATTAATTATATTTAAATACCACGATTATAATAAGATTGAGAAGTATACATTTTATGACAACGAGATAATAAATATTCCATGATTATATTAAAAAGATAAATGGCACAGTATAATGTTAGCAATAAACTTCGATTGGAAAATAAAATGAGCGGCTTAAGCGTCTATATAATACTTTAAGTACAATATTAATATTTCGTAAATCGAAATTCACCAGAGTGCAAAGTTCAATAACTTTATAACTGATATTCAATACAGTGTATTGCCCTCTGTCTAAAATTATTTGAACCCAATTAAACTTCCAAATAGTGTTAAATTTCATGTAAAGAAAATAATAGTATGATAAATCCTTATTTTGATTTTAACCAGTAATTTGATTAGCAATTAAATTGGCACTCATACCTATATAATGAAAGTAATATATTGCATATTGAGCATATTTACGTCAATATCGTACCTATTTAAAAAAACGCTTACAATATTGTATTTAGTTGATTCATAATTATTATATATCGTATTATTAATAACCTTAAAATTTTTTAGACAACTAATAAGTAATTATAAATGTTGATGTGTTGGGATTTTTTTAAAGTATTATATAACTGTAAAAAACAAATATTTCATAATTCACAATGTTTACTTTACGCAGTGATGAGTGGGATACCCATATTACTTACATAAACAGTTTCAAAATTAAACAAAGTAAAACTAAAAATAAATATGAATACGTCATTGAAACTATTCACATTCGAATAGGATTTAACTATAGTGATGGAACACTCAAGATTTTCTATTGCGGTAGGCGCATGAGATAAAATATGACTTGATCACAAATTCTGGGTTTTGGATATTTACTTATTTTGTTCATTGAGTGGTAAACCATATTGGTGTGTAATAATTATGATCAGTTATGTGCAAAGTGTATTATTGTTTTAGAGTTACCGAGTTACGAGTACGATGGTAAATAGGAAAATTTGAAAAGACTACTATTCTGACCAGCGACGGCACTCAGTTTCAAAATAGGTTACCTGCTTAGTGCTTATAATAAAACGGCCTTAAAAATTCACTTATGCTATTAATTCAAGAAAAGAATTGACAATTGAAAATGTCGATCATTTAATGAAGATTTCAACTACTTCTTCTCTTAGTATCAATTAGATTAGATTTATAATCTATATATATACATAGGTTATAGAGCTATTGTATACAACTTAAAATTTTTGTGGTATTCATTCTTAAATAAATGAAAAAATTGACAATACATTGAAAAAGTAACTAAATAAGATTAATAACGTCATAATATAAAAAAAAAAACTATCATGTATTCATCGTTTAGGTCAGAACTAAAATCCAAATCGCTTGTCAAGTGAAATAAATACTATACTAGAATTATTATTTATTAGTTATTACCTACTCATAGAAATTATTCAGTTTTATTTTAACACAAAACTCAAAAAACTTAACGACGAATAATTTATATATGTAATATAGGTAGACACATTAAAAAATATATTATATATTATTATACGATGTACGTATTATTATTATATTAGCCATTTTAATAATTTGTAATAGTATTAAGGTAATTATTATAAATTGCTAGAGCATAATCATTTAAAATGCATAAAAAATTAGTGATCAAAGTATTCAAACATTTACATTTTTAGTTACTTTTTAGATTTAGATGCATACTATTTATATCAACAAGTTAAATTAAGACATTTTAAGTGATGATAATTCTATTCAATTATATTGTTTTATTGAAAATATAGTTTGATTATATTATTTAAGAATAAGTAAGTAAATATATTTTCTTCAAAAAGTGTTAATTAATTGTTATTTTCAACGTTATTAAAAAAATTAATTTGTATTTAGTTATAACTTATAACGATTTTGTTCCGGGAAATTCTCGCCCATAAAATCGTTTTCGAGAATAATATGGCCACTAATACATTATATGTAATTATATAATAATATCATATCATATTCTAGAGCACACCGAGAAAATTTGTCTAAAAACAATAAAAAAATAACGAAAATAATAATAATATACAGTAAAACTTCCAAATAAGACAAGGGGTATTTAGTTGTATACTTGTATGTATACAATTTAAAATTTAAAAGTTTTGTACTCGAATACAATAAACTTATTAAAATTAAAAATATTAAATAATATTAGTTTGTTTTAAATTTTTATTTTCTGAACAATTTTTTTCGAAATTAATTCCTGCTGTTTTTAATAAATTAAAACCGTCTATGTCACCTTTTTGAAGAGTAAAAAGAGCTAATTCTTTTATTTGATTATCAACCTCTGAATAATTTGGTATATTGCACACACGGGTTCTTCACTTACTTCTGCAGCTTCCTCGGTGTCTTCATTATATTCCTCTTCCTCGTTATCTCTAGTGATGAATAAGTTCATATGAACATATTTTCTATATTTTTATCTTATAATTTGACCGTTATTTAAGTGTTCGCTTTACAGTTATATTGATTATTTTTTCCATAACACTTGACGGGACCAAAAAAAAAATTGATCGTTACATAGAGTTATTGAGCGTTTACGGAAGTTTAACTGTATAACCATTGATTACATGAATATTTATAATCTATGCGTTCATAACGTATATACTATACATTAGGGGGTCACCAAATTTCAATCTGCGGATAAGAATTTAATTTTTTTTAATATTATTATTTTTGATGGCGAATTAAACGAGATTTACATTAAGTAATTTCCATTTAATTTTTTTTCGATTTTACTTCAATTTTCTTTAGATAAACACAATTGTATCATTAATCGGTGACCACTTCTGTTTACATATCTACATAATATCATTATGTTTTGAGACAAATCAAGACGCGCGTTTGAAACCGCCGAGTAGAAAAGCCACGGGTGACTCGAAAACGTATTCCCAAAGTCAAAAAACCTTTAACCATTTCATATACTATATCGCATAATTTCGAACTTAACTTCCTACCCAATAACAATAGTGTTTATCTATCTTCTTTAACCGTAGGATGTATATACTAACATACTATGGTGCAGGTGTCGCACTTGTACGTAACTCAGTACAGGACTTTTCGCCGGTATATGCTTTACATAATACAGCGGTTCTCAACCTTTTTAAATTCGTGTACCACCTATACACAGTATACTTATTAATAATGTACATTATATACCCAAACGTTTATTTTTTTATATAAGGGGAGATTTTCTTCGCGTACCACCTGAGCTTTTCGCGTACCGCAGGTCGAGATGCGCTGATGTGATATAAATATATTTATAGATATATACTCACAGTTGTTGCGGTCTCCGGCGAACAGCGCGTTGTACCGGGAAAAGTCGGGCCGGCCGCCAAACTTGGAACCGTTGGTGATGAGCACTTCCTTGATGGACGGGTAATCGTTGACGATCACGCACGGCGTCGATCCCATGGTCATGGCGTAAACGGGCCCGTACCGGCGGGCCAGTTCGGTGAACCGGCGGAACGGATTGTCCCTGTGCCCGTCCATGACGTACAGCGTCCCGATGACCGGGTACGCCGCCGGACCGTCTGGCGCGGCGGTGCGGGCGGCCCCTGTGGCTGCAGCGGCGGTGGCGGTCCGGAGCCCGCGGCCGCACGCCGACGCGGCCGCCAGCATCAGGAGCACGACGAACAGCAGCAGCGACAGCGCGACGGTGACGGCATGTTCAGCACCGGCCACTACCCCGTCCGCGGTGTCCATAGCCACTCTGCGTCGGCCGCCCGTCCGCCGGCTGTGTACTGTGCGCGAGCGCGCCCCCAGTGACTACGCCCGGACGACGGCGGCGGTGAACACGAACACGCGCGCGGCGCGCGCACACACCTTCGGATGCTGAGGCCACGGCCGTCCGCCCCCTCCCCGGACCCAAAGATGCAGCCCGGAGTGCAGTTGAACGACGTGTATATATTATGTATATTAATATTGTTGTGAGTACGCGAGACGACGAGAGAGTGAGCGAGTGAGAC